>SDWI01000295.1:310276-320407 GCA_009193005.1 Lamellibrachia luymesi
ACAATTTCGATATTTGTGACCCCTCCTGCCCATTACTGGTAAAATCCCTGACAGTATTACCTGCTCAACCCGCGTCTGCTTTAGTGTTCTGACCAAATTCATATATTTCCTAACTATGGCAGTTGTACCCTCCCTCTCTACGTTATTTGTCCCTACGTGTACTAAAACAGATCCACCCATGCCCGAACCCACAATGTTTTCTACCCTCTCAGTTATCGCCTGTATTTTGGCCCCAGGCAAGCAAACTACCATGTCATCTCCCTTGTTTAAGACTCTGTCTGTCTTCCTAACTATTGAGTCCCCCACAAATACCCTCACTCTCTTTCTCACCCCCTCTATCACTGCCTCGGAATAGCTCTTCCGATGGATCCTCTCCATCACATTCTGTCCTGCAGTCTTGTCACTTGGTGGCAGACTGTTATCAGGCTCTCTCACTCATCAACCTGTCACCTTTCCCTCCGGTTGCCTGGCTAACTTGCGCTCCCATCGGCTCCCCGAAAGGAATACAAATAATTAAAGACCAATACATCCTAACTACTACATACTTATAATACATTTTGTTGAAACTAGCATGGGTAGCTTAGTTATTAGTTACATGTCTTCTACAAGCATAACATTAAAACTCCTTCCTCAATCCATTTAGTCCATTACAAATCAGGTTTGCTGATGTTCAAATATGTAGTGTGTGAGTAGTTATATGTAATATGTAAGTACGTAATATGTCCAGTGAGTTTAATAAAACAGTGCATACATTTGTAGAAATCATTGAAAGAACTTGTGAAAGTGTGAATAGCTTATAAATGCCATTTTGACCAGATCCGGTCAAAAACAATTTAATAGTTTGTCCAATTATATCTGGGTGTGGGTGACAACTGCATGATAACAATATAAACAGCACGGCATTTAGCAGCAATTTATTAATGTTCAGTGGAAATCATATTATCATATTCACTCTGGTTAAAGTGTGGCCAAAAGATATATGTTGCTGTATAATTCACACAAATAAAGGTCACATGCATGACAAATGTGGTGTAATTAATATGTATTAAAATCCTGAACACTTCTGACATGCACCTTGTGAGTATTATTAATCCGTAGATACGTAGCTAATGTGATTATGGAACTAGTGGGTTGGAAATTAGCCTACTTGGTCCATTGGACTGTGATTGGCTGGGGCTTACTTCGAAGGCTTCATATGTGTGTGCTCCATGGCTTCATTAGATGGTGATGGAAAGGGCACCACGGAAACATTTTAACACACTGCCTGTCTTTGATTGGAGCATTGCAAAAGCTGGACAGACCTGCTAATTTTGCCATCAACTTTGAACAATGCATTATGAAGTTAGTATGGCCAAGACACCAACATGCACTACTGTTCAGCAGGGTCATAAGATGGCGAAGCTATTGATTGTCTACTGATTACAAAACAGCCCATACTTTACTTACGGCTTATCTGGTAAATAAGATATCTTAAAATAACCATTGATTTTCATAACTGTAGTTCATACTGATAATCCTACTGCTGACATAATCTATTGTGCATCACAAATAAATATGGCAAGCAAGCTAATAACATTTAATATTAAGGTGCAGAAAAATTATGAATGACGCTATTTGCATCAAACAAATTTTTTCTCTTGGATATTTCTTAAAATAAATTAATAATCATACTTTGCCGGAGTTTCTCTAAAACTGTAAAAAAAGATCAGAGGTAGCTTTCAAATCTACTGGGCCTAATTTCAGACTTTCAGTACATGAGATTTATTCTGTGTACATACAAGGCCTCGATATTAACACTGGCCCAGCATCTTTTTTTTTGGATGTCGGGCCAGTTCTGGCCAGTTCTGGCCACGTTTTCATATATTTTAGAATTTTTTTTCCAATTGGTGACAGGTCATTGTTTCAAGTTGTTTTTATCGCTTGTCTTTGCCCCACCTCGGCGCCACAATTGAACATAATCTTCATCCCACTTGACTTCGTTTTGTCGCTTCGTACAGTTGCCATCTTATTTGGATAAACATTTATGAGCTTCACAAAAAGTCTGCATGACATTGCACCTCGATTTTACTAGGGTTGCGCAGTGTTACCTGTATATCAATATATCGTGGTATTTTCTTCTGCATGATACAAATACCTTCAGTGTACCAATATAAACCTAAGGTCATAAACCTAAGGTCATGACGGGTGTCACAACAGTGCCTAAAACACATTCCAGGAACCTGCTCGTGCACAGATAACTAAGTTTACTGTAACTTTGTACTTCAGTCCAACAGTTTATTTTTGAAAGAAACAAAACCTAATTATGGTAACAACCATAATTATATACAGTGTCAGGTCCGGTTCGCCCATCATATTTTTGAGTATAACTAGCTGTAACTTGATATGGATTGCTGTTGTTCTAAAAAAAATGCGACCCTCTGTGGCTTCAATAGCAGCACTGGATTCTCCAACGACTCCGGTAGCAACATTATCTGCCATGTGGGATACTGGCAGAAAACATAAAAGTAAATCATGATAGATCAAAGGAATAACGGCCGAATTTGCATCCCTTGAATTGCAATGTGATGTACTACCAAAATTGCATGTTTAAAAAAAAAAATTATATCCACATAAAAATTTCGGGCTAGTAATTTTTCAAATCTACCGGCCCGACAGGCCACTGGGTACAAATACTTAATGTCAAGGCCCACATACACATATAAAATGTCATTGTTTAAAGCCGAGTACAAAAAACTAATTAGGACTCTAGGACGGCACAACAGTAAATTGTACAGATGTACAATTACTGTACGTACATACAAGCAGGGATCGATCTGGGCAGCGGTCTTGCGTCATTGACGCATCATATTTTTAAATGCAGCATTGTTATTTGCAGCGTGTGCCCTAGTGACGCATATTTATATAAGTATATATATATAATTTATACCAACGTTTTTATCTGAGAAAATTAAAGTGCAGTCGGTGTTCGACCGCAAACGTGCACGTTGCAATTTTGGTACCGCACGATTAATATTTTATCTGGAGTCACGGTGGAGAATTGTATTGCTCTGCGATTTTCATCGGTTTGCCGCTTCAATGGTATGTCATTTATCCGTTAAGGTGGTATGTCACTTGTCCGCTAGGGGGAACATATAGTCCTCCCCTAATTTGTCACTCATTGAGCCATATGCCGTAACGATGCCGTCCAAAAAAGTCCCATTTACCTACCTTGACAAGGTACCTTAGTCGGATGGGCTAAAAAGAGACAAACGATAGCTGAGACTGTTGTTGCTGAAACAATTACAAAAACTGACAACGTGCCTGAGAGTGCTGAGACTGATGACATCGTCGGCGACATCGACAACTGAAGCGCTGTTGCCGTTGACAAGACACAGCCTGCTTTTGTTAAGCCATTTCAAACATTAGTGGCATGACCACGAAATGTGGGACAGACTCAGTACCTTATTTCGTTACATTACATATTTTAAAATAAATTAGTGATCTCTGTACATGTTGTTGATATTATTGGTAATATTAAATATACCCAGATATGTGGGCAGTCATACAAACACAAAGCATCAAGTGTTTAGCTTTTTAGCAGAAGTAAAAACTATCTTATACTTAGATAGCTTACACCTCATATTTCGTGCAGAACAAATTATCAAGCAAGCAAAATAAAATGTACTGAATGTAATTAAAAAAACTGCAAACATGATTACTGGCCTAATATGAAATTAACTGTAATGTTCACAATTACTATGTTATGCAAATTAATTGCAGTTTTATTAAATTAATTTGCACATAATTTGCACACAAAAAGGCACATAATTATGCCTCTGTGCCCGAAGGGCACATGTATGTCTTTTTCCAGATCAATCCCTGTACAAGTATTGTATTGCTATTTTTTTCCTTTACTTAAAAAAACTGTTGGTATTGTTAATAAGTTTGTGTATGTTGGCCAGGGCTGGGTCCAATTACAAAAAATCAATTACAATTACTTTAAATTTTTCAGTTCAATTACAATTACACTTCTACAATTTTCAAATCAATTACAATTACACCATTTCAATTACAATTACATTTATATTATGCAGAACCATTTGTTAATTATGTAGCGTGTGTGTTTCTGATTGTGTGTACGAATAATACGATTGATAAACAAATATAATGAACTTGGGGAGGTTTGCACATTGTGTTGAACCGTGACTTCATGATTTCATATACAATTAGCTAAATAAATATTATTGTTCCTTATAAATATAATGTAATGTTTGCTTGGTTCATTAATTAATGTTTAATTAAACGGAGTACAGTACAACTATAAACAAAGGCCACAACCATTTGAAATCCTAATGAGTCTCTCCAATCTACTAAGCCATTTCAAAGCAATTCTACTCATAAAATTTAACCACAAATAATTCATACCAGTACATTAGCAATGTTCACATCAAGATACGTCCCGATGGGTTTTGTGTATACTCCTTGGTGTACACCCATTCTGTCTACTGTGTTATGCCCAGATTGGTTTACTTGGCAGTTGTGTTTTGAGGTTGTACCCTAGTTTGCCTACCATGAGTCTCTTCGCTTCAAACCCAGTCAGTATTATTACCTAATAAACCTGTGGGCTTTAGCTCACTCTCAATTGAGCTTATTTACTGACTTGGACAGTGTTAATTACATGATCTAAGTACTGTATCAACAAAAACCAGCACCTGGCCCTTCACTGATAGACAGGGTTAAAAAAACATGATTTAAAAAAAAAATGTAATCTGATTTTTTTTATTTAAATAAGATTAATTTTTTTTTTATCTGGTATATAGACATTTATATAGATGTTTAAATTTGTAAACTCTTTCAAACGTGTTCTATTCAAATCGATTTGGGTTCTTGTCTTAACAGAGGGTACATGATTTTTTGCTTATATAAAGACATTAAACAATGTCCACAAGGCCTCACCCCCTGTAGTTGCATAATCTGTCTTGGAAAGGAAAGCATGCTGTGTGTCTGTGGCTGTAGCAGTGCTAATTATTGTTTGCCTATAGGGTGGATTAGCACCTGTCCAGGGCTCTGTGTACTCTAAGGGTCTCTAACCAGAATACAAACTGGTACAGTATTAAACAACTGAGTCAACATACTGAATTGGTAACAACTAGCACAAGCTCTAAGTGGACTTTAACTCAGGGCTTCTGAGTGGAAAAGATACTTCCTCTTGAAGACAAGTTTGTGTGGCTTCACTGCATTCAGAAAGGGAATAGCTCAAACATACACAATGTCATAAAATATTTTACTATCGGGCTATCTGGTGTCAATACAGCTACACAAGTGTGCTCACATGTTTTGTATTAAAAACATACAAAACTATGTTGATCTATATGCTTGTAAACAACTATTTGTGTTAAATTCATATAAATCAGCGATTAAAAAAACGGAAGTAAAAAAAACCCCATAAATCAATGATTTTTTTTGAGTGATTTAAATCAAATAATTTAAATCAAACAACCCTGCTGATAGAAGATTACAGAATCAATGAAAAGACAGACCAGTGACCAATTAGGGTATACATTGAAAACAGCTAATGGTGATGCCTTTTGGCATATTTGGAGCCCTTTGGAAGCCAGGTGTGAACTGTCTGCTGGCAGATTGCACTTAAACATTGTGCCAAAGTCTGTTGAACTATCTGTTTTGAAAGATCTGTCTTATACAGACAGTTGATGAAATTATGTATATTAATATTTGTGCAAAATACATACATACATGTATGCAGGTGCATTCCTTGAACTATTTCTGCAAAAAAAAAACGTGTCTTTTTCAGAGTGGAAAGTGGCCAAGTGAGACGTGTGTTATGCATGATTCAGGGCAAAACGGTATGACTTACCAATGGCATGAAGAGGAACTGACAGAAGAAGCCAATGACTGGAGAAGACGGCCGGCGCATCACTTCCTTGACGACTGTCATGTCCACTTTACACCCCATGCCTATGTTGACACAGATCACGAGAATGGCCACCATAGCTAGGAACACCTTGTTCATCACACCGTCGGCACGGATCACCGACACCCGGTATCTGACGGGCAACTCCTGCCACGACCCGGGGGCAGGGCCCGTCCAGTCTGTCGCGTTACCATAGCTGTTGGTGACAGTCCGGTAACTCACCTTCAAAAACGTCCGACCCAGAAACAACCCCTTTACTTGGAACGTCGATGTGGTTTCATTATCTGATAACTGTTCCGAGGCGGTCAGTTCAATCTCGGGGTCGCCGACAATGTTAACAATGCGAGCGTCACCAGGGGTAGGTCGAACGATCAGCGGCCGTGCTCCTGTCGTCCACACTTCGCCGCAGCAGTTGAAGCTTACGCGAACGACGTGATTTTCTACCAAACGCTCGATTCGCGGTGGAAAGAACTCTAAAGCCGGTTCCAGTGTTTCCTTAGCTAGAACCAAACCCGTGGTGTTGACAGCTGTGGAATATGTCGATGCAGTTGTTTGCAAACAACAGAAAAACTGAAAGAATACGAGCGATATAAGATCAACTCCCAACTTCGTACAAGTCGACGCCATCATCGACTGACGACCACCGAAGGGAGCACTAATTATACAAACGCGGGGCGAGTTCTCGGGGAGCAGTTATTGATAGCACGTACGCAGTGCTCGAATCTGTATACGACTATATCTAACACTAGCGCCGGTTTTCTAAAAAGAATGTTTCGATCGCCCAGTGCTCTTATATACCCTGATAACCGGTATCATGTGCCTGGCTAAGCGGAAGAGACAACACACATATGGCAACTGGACTTGAGACTAGTACTTTGCCCAGTGCATGGCCCTGCACACTGTCAGGTTTGAGGCGCCGCAACCATCATACGGCCACTGACCAGAGTTGATACGACATAATGGTATACGTACATGTTGCATTTGCCACATCAACGGACAATATCAGTATTGTTTTGATCTAAAAACGCAGCACGCAGGCCTACAAACACAATTGTAGTATGCGTTGATCTACTACGCGATTCTCATCTAGAATTATTATTGTAACATGACAATAATTAAATATAACAATTATTATCACTGAAAAATAGTAATCCGGAGTATGCCTGACACGAAAGTCTCGTAGATATACGTGATTGCGGCTTGAAAGGGTAATCAAGTCATTGGGTAAATAAGGTGAAATAAAGAAAAATGCAAAAGGTACGTTGTTATATAGCGCGGTATCACGTCCATGGAACTGCTCAAAGCGCTTTACACTTCAATATAATTTAATTACGAGGAACACAGCCAATAAATTATATATAACAAATATGAGTGTAAATTGGATATATTATATGAATGTTGTCATTCTCGCAGAGGACGATAAATGAATGGAACAACATTTCTACTTATGTCAATTGCTAGCAGTGTACATACACTTTACAACGATTAAAAACCAATTTGATAGATGTAGCTCATAGGGGTTCTCGACAACCAAATAGCATACTTTTCACCTTCTTATCTGAAGAATTCTTGTATAGGATAGAATCTTGCCGTATGATTTATTTTCACGATTTTTAGGCAAATATACGCCTTAAACGTTCGTAAGTTGTATTACGTATTAAGTGTTACTAAGTTATTAAGTAACTATTATTATTATTATTTGCTGGTATAGTGTGTTTTCAATTAATAGGTGTAATCGTCATATTCCTTTGTCAATAGGTTAATAATTAAAAATGTATAATATGTATGCATGCAGGTGTGCGCGCGCGTGCGTACGTGATGCGTTTGTATGACGCACATTTTTACGCTAAAGACACATTTCGTGAGCGATGTCTGGGGTGACATACGGAGAAAGCTACCCAAACTCACAGTAGATTCTAAATACATGAATACATCATGATCATCATCGTCGTCATCGTCAATCATCGGCGTCGTCTAGTCATCCGGAGGACGAGTCCCATCATAGTTGTTCTCTATTCGTATCCATTGATGTCTCTCCTGCACATTGGTTTTTCAATTTCAGGAACTGTTATAACGAATTCAGACGCAAGTTGTTTTGGATACATTTATTATTATTGCAACCTGCATTTAGCGTAGACAACGTAACAATCCGTGTTATGTCTTATATCAGATTCGAGAAATATGTTTTAGTAATGTACCTTTGTTTGCTGTCACACAGTCCAGGGAACTGCATATTCGGGGCATATGGTTTCGTTTCCATAATTTTCGGCTAATCCCAAAAAAGGAATGGAACGAAGTTTATCTGTAGCGCATTAACGTAAACTGTATGGGTGACAGTGGCATGCCATGACAGACGGACTCGACTATTGTCTTGTCATTATAAACAATGATCGCTCAGTATATACAGTAAACAACTATCACATGGATATTTTCGAAGGAATGTTCTGGTCAACAACAAACACTGAAGAAGAGGGCATACATGGAATACATTGGGACGCAGATGTGTTAAAATGAGGGAGAAATTTGTCTAATGAAAGGTTGAAAGAATGATCTTGAGACCCCCAAGAAAGGATTGTTTCTGGGTGTGGAAAAGGGATCTAAAAATTCAGTGTGACGTCACGTATTGCCGATAAAAGGCGGTGCAACGAAAACGCTAACAGTAGGACACAAGACGCAGTAAATGAAACGCCAACTTATTTCCGCGAAAGCAAACTGTTCTTATTTGAACATACATGCATATACTAGAATATATAAACTACTATAATAAACTACACAAAATTTATATGTACCAAATAAGTATAATATCAGGGAAATTATGTATCTAGAAGGGTTTGATTTCAAGGAAACAAATACCCCCAAAAGGGTTTTTACCTGCGTACTAACATACCCAAAGATTATGGAAGCGACTACAGGAACACTGCCTTTCTTGGTGAAACCTGAATGTCATTTCCAAAGCATAGTTCTGAATCACGTTTTAGTCACTGCTATAATACAGTGGACTCCATTTAACATAATCACTTCGGGTCAGAGTAATTTGATTCAGTTAAGCGGCTGACTCTCATATGCGAATTTCCAGACAAAAATGAACCCAGAATGAGGCGGAAGTGAATGTACATAAAACACTTGAATTTAATTTTGTCCATATTGAATTACCGCATAATAACTACATAATTTCGTAACATTAATAGCTATTCTCAAACGACACATTTTCTTATTTAAGCGAAAGTCGCAACTTATCTACATAAATTTCCCTCTAGTATTCCATGCTGTGTGGACATGTGAACCACTTAGGTAAAACATTGAGCTCACTGATTTTTGCACATGAGCCCTACTAGTAAATAAATGAAATAAATAAAAAGTGCATGGTTGATTCCAGACTCCGTTGCGTGCGACAGACGTTGGCGCCACACCATACTCTCGCTTATCTGACTCTCGCTTGGCTTCGTGAATTCACCGAGAAGAGAGTTCAGATGCAGATGCGTGGTCTCGTAGTTAACCACTGTCACCACCATAATTTGCTTCACAATGAGAACCCCACTCTGCACCCAGGCGAAGATGTGTTCGACAAACAGTGGCGCCACAGCGCGGAGCCTGGATAATTGAGGTTAGCCACGCCACTGAGCCTGGATAATCAAGGCTATTTAGTGACCCGTATTTTGCTTCGGTAGCACGGTTAGATTTCTTACATGATCAAACGCCCTTCACTCGCACCTGTCAGTATGTTTACGTAGTTGCTTGGTGATTTGGCGAGCTGCGACCTGTCCAGCTTCGGAAATGCGACATTTTGTGACACGGATAGCATAAGTTTTGTGCGTATTACCCGCCATGTGGGTGTTTAAACAGACGATATGGCTGTGTCTCATAGTCTTTGTCAGTCATGTTGGCAGCACGCTTGTTGAAGGTAGGTGAGCTTAATGAACCGTACGGAATACGAGCACGTTAAATTATAATTATCAGTATTGTCATTGATTTATGCGGTATTCTAAAAACTGGCACTCATAGTAATTTATATTATTTTACAATATGTGCAGCGTATCGTAGTTATTTATGCTGTTAAACGTATCATAGGTAGTTGTAGACATGTGTGGTGTTATTAGGACGGATCGTATAGTCGATAGCCTACTTAAATTAGTGGCATATAGTGCTATTGTTGTTTTTGTTGTTGTTGTTGTTGTTTTTGTTGTTGTTGTTGTTGTTTTTGTTGTTGTTGTTGTTGATGT
>SDWI01000295.1:338065-360565 GCA_009193005.1 Lamellibrachia luymesi
CACACACACACACACACACACACACACACACACACACACACACACACACTACGTAAGCACGCAAATGCATTAAGTTTATAAATATAAAATATATCTGGCGCCGTTCCACAAAACTGTAGTTCAGTTGAGAAAAAAGTGTCGCGCCAACTTGTGAGAATGTTAGACATCACAAAACAACGAGTTTGTCCGAAGACATTCGCCAGGTGGACGCACTGTACAGTGTACGCTGCAGTCATGTCGTGCTGTACTTATATTGATGACACTGAGCCAACTATGCCTGTCATTTCTATCGACAAACCTATTTGATCGCTACGTTTATACAGTTACCATTATAATCTGGTGTTTGACAATTCATACGTTCGAACCCCGCTAGTTGGGATAACCGTTTTGAATGATAGATTGAGAATTGTCACGTGGGTCCATAGAATCTGTGCGTGGGTCTGACAATTGCCTGAACACATTTATTGACATACTTCTCTATATACAATTAAACATTGACATCTCTATAAATTATTAATTTAAGATAAAATATATAATAGTTGTATGTATAAGTAATAAAATAAAACAACAAAGACGAGTGACGATTCCTAATCCATCGCTATGTCCAAAAAGGACACGTGAAAAAATTGTCCTTAACAACTCCAAGGCAACTGTGTGCCAAGAGGTTTTGTAAAAGAAATTACCAGTAATCCTACATCACATAAACGAATACATTTACTTTATTTATTTTATATTCGTTTATTAGTCTGTAGTCTCCATGACATACACATCTTGTTAAATTAGGATCGCAATTTAATATCGTACCATTAGTTGGAATACAGAAAGCGTTTTTGGAACTATAAATAGTAAAGTAGTATAAGTCTAACTGCAAAGTGTTCAGGACAAAGCGCGAACCCTGTAGTTATGGTTTCAATGTGCCCGTAACCACGACAAGACCAATCTGAACTCCGTCCGTCAGGGTGTCGCTGGGTGTTTGTCAGGGTGCCGCTGGGTGTCTGTCAGGGTGTCGCTGGGTATTTGTCAGCGTGTCGCTGGGTAACTGTCTTTGTATTAATGGGTGTCCGTCCGGATGTCAGGTGATAGTCTCTGGGGTTCCTCGGTGAACTATTAACGAGTTGCTTCACCTTGTGACTAATCCGTTATCGCCTTCCATATAGATAGTTGACATTTGACATTTATATGTCAAATACCTATTTGTCGCCTGGTTTGCTGACGATGCATAATATTTGTGCCAGTGCACACATGCCTCCAGGAGACGTCACCGCAGCGCACGTACCACTAATACTTATTTGTCACCGGCGGCCATTTAAATGTTTTATATAATCACTGATAGCAATACAAGGCGGTGTGACGTGGCTACACAGGTCTGTGTGATGTCTCTAGCTTCGCGTGTAGTATGGGTAAATAGCACTGGTAAGATCTCGCTCATTTGCCTTGGTAGGGATGTGATCTAAGGGAGTAAACCCTACAGAAACTCCGGAGTGGAGCCCCGAAGGCTCGTTGCCGTCCTTGCAGCTCCTGCTGCTGGACTCCACCAGTGAGACAGAGGGGGGTCCTGACCATTGGGCAACCCAGGATCTCCACACATTTTGCCTTGGCTTGCGCCCAGGATAGGACACTTCAAACCACTGTCTTGCGAGACAGAAGGGTGTCGTTGATACAAGGAATCCATTCTAGTTGTTTAATGCACCGACACAAAATAGCAACGCCTGAATATCACCAGCGATCGACACGAAAGAAATCCACAACCTTACATACTAAATATGGCCTTAATTCATAAAGAATTCATTTATCTAATTCAGATTACAGACGTATGTGTAGAACAATTAAACAGTTTCACATAACAAAGAATTGTAAGTACAAATTCTTTCAGCAACGACACTGTCAACAGAGGGTACGCACCAACACATGCATTCAACATGTCTCAAACGCCGGTAAACCGTCCACCAAGTACTGACGAGATGACAGCAGTAATTGGAACGAAAGTTGTCACGTAGCAGTGACATCTCCTTGACGTGTCGAAGGTGTTCGACCAAGTACGGCACCAATTAACAACTGTGGGGGGTGCACCGGCTCAATCGACAACAAAACACGTTATCTCTCTGTGAACCAACCGAGTCACACCACTGAACGTATTATCACACAGGTATGCATGTATGCATACGTGCATATATGCAAACATGCGTACATGCATACTAACGTACATGTATACATACGTACTTGCATACACACGTACATGCATACATACGTACGTGCATACATACGTACGTACATACATACATACATACATACATACATACATACATACATACATACATACATACATACATACATACATACATACATACATACATACAAATGTCTCGCACGTTTTACTGCAAGCATTAATTTAAAGTTATGCGCAAAATAGTACAAGTTTATTAGTTAGATTTAAGTCTGCATCGCGGATTTGAGAATAACCAACACTTCGCATAGTTATGATACGTAGCTAAAGATATGAATTGGACTGAAATAAAGTGACATACTGGGCATTGGTGTTGAATAGGAAATGCATGATCATATGGAAAAAATATAAATATAAATAAATAAAACGTTTACTAAATGTTCCAAAATGTTTATTCCTGCAGCAGCAAATATGTTATGTTTGTCGGTTCTTCGACGTCCCTGTCAGATGCTGGAACGAGACTATTATTTTGTATGTCGAGGTTGCTGCTTTCCTGAAAAAAACAACTCTCGGTGCATCGCCCACGAACTGTTTAGAAAAAATGGATATTTGACAGGTCGCCTCGGAAAATTATGACATTAGTTGTGCTCACGTAACCAGGCACGCCAACAGATCGATATTGTTACAGGCTGATTTCACTCACAGAACAAATACATGGTTTGGTCTATGGAGACTTAAAGTGAAACAAATAATTCGAAAAGTGGGAGATTCTGGTAAAATCTCAGGGTTCATGGCGGGTAGCAGATGAACCAATGCGCCTGCAGTTCTAGGATATCGATGCAGCTAGACTTCCGCTGGGAAGGGTTAAGTGCGTTCGACCGAGATCGAAGGGCCGACAGATATGCACCAAAGCAACGCAAACTCCCAATCAAGAAACTGATACGTCAGAACGGGATAAGTTTAGTAAACAAAAGACAAAAGAATGTTGCATAAGTTCAATTTAGACACAAACAGCATGACCGTATCATATTGCCAAGTGTAGTGTGTTTACAAATATGTGTCCATTTGGTGAGCGAATATTGCCAGACTACACGCACTGGTGACGTAGGGGGCTATCTAACGGTATTTGGTGAGCGAATACTGCCAGACTACACGCACTGGTGACGTAGGGGGCTATCTAACGGTATTTGGTGAGCGAATATTGCCAGACTACACGCACTGGTGACGTAGGGGGCTATCTAACGGTATTTGGTTAGCGAATATTGCCAGACTACACGCACTGGTGACGTAGGGGGCTGTCTAACGGTATGTCGCCGCCCATGAAATGAAGATGTTTTGTGCTCAGTAAGGTTTTCTTAGTAAACATAGCGTGATTGTAGTTACAAATGGTTATGTTTTATTTAAGCCCAAAACCTTGACTTTTGTTTCCCTTGGCGACATGGCGACATGGAACACGAACGCTTAGTTTTCCAACTGTACGTGGCACTGTGCTTCCAAGAGAAATTATCACGTGACACAAGTTAGTCAACAATGGTCTCCGTACGAATTGTACGAATTAAATAATATCTATATATAATTCAGATATGTTCGAGCGTCAATAACTTCAGTTCTGCCATCGACACATTCAACTGTGACACTGTTCGCACTTGATGGAAATTAAAAAAGATATTACGCATCGATCCGTTACAATATCGCACGTTTCTTTGGAACGGGCAACCAATCGTTTCAATTTCTCATACAGAAAATTATTATATATTGTCCACTCCAGAAACAGTAGCGCCATCTGTCGTCCAATCAGCTCACATCGTCGACGGCGACCGACAGATATACATAGCTAGGTGAAGTGAATGTCACCAGGCCATGCAGTTCTCTCCCGCTGTCACCCAGCCTGTCGTCTGTCGTTGCAACTCATTCTGAATGCGTCGTCCGCCATCGCTGTTTTGTCGTCGCCGCGCGAGACCAGCGATCGATAGCGGCCGAGGACCCGTCGCTCACTCGCGTCATCTCCCGGCGGCGTTTCGCAGGGAGAGCCCGCCAAGGACTGCCAGTACGGAAGAGGTGGGCACGCGCCACACGACGTCGGACGAGCGCCAGAGGTGACGTGCAACGTCGATGGCGCCCGATCACCAGATGCACAGTTGACGTGCCAGTGACTCTAGCACTCGCTGGGACTCGGAAGGGCGCCACAGGAAAGTCTCGCCGTCGAATCGCTCACTACAGGTAAGACGGTCGTCTTTCTTGCTTTCTGTGTCATCTCGTGCAACGTGTCACTGCCTAATGGTATTTCTGTGATCTAACATACGCCGCATTATCGTAGACGTCATGACATCACTAGTATTAAGCTTACGAGCAACAGTCGTACAATCTTAGCATGATATACGTTTGATGATATTGAGTATTCTGCAAAAACTGATTCGACTATTATTGCACAAGATTTATAGGACATACAAGGCAGTAAACAGAACAGCCATCAATGAATAACGGAACAATCGTTGGTCGGTGGAACTGTTATTTTTATCGAGGTATCCGAGTCATACGGGTGGAATAAAATTATTGTAAAACTAACGAGATTAGGCAGAAAACGCAAGCAGCGTCGATAGGTTATTTCATTTATTACAGTGAGGTGTAATGTCCGAGCGAGTCGTTTAGTTGGTCGACATGGCTTAGAACTGTCATGTCGAGACTGAACGCGTGCTGCTGTTCCGACGTTCTGTGTTTCGAAGAACACAAAGAACAACCGTTTCTTGAAACACAGAACGTTGCAGAACGCCGCCACAAGGACAGGACATGAACTAACGATTCCCCGGTCTCGTAATCAACTCAACGTCAACACTTGATTTTGTATTTTCCGTGTAGGAAATTGCCTTAGTTACCATCCTTTGCACGAACTTGCTCATCTTCAAGAGCGTTGCCTACTTCTTTGCATCAGCGCTGGTGTGTTTTATCAGTGCAGATGCGTCATGATCAATGAACAACCTGGCTCTGCTCGGCCACTGCTTCGTTTTGATTAGACGCGTAAAACGACGACATTGCTACTGGCTACGAACACACTGCGCTCTGCGGTTTAAATTAGATCCGGTTTACGTGCTACAAAACGAGGTCTTTTTACATGGTATATATTATATACAGGAATACGTAAACGGTCATAGGCTGTTGTCACCACTGTTGCATATCTTTATATAATAGTCATAATAATAATAATAATTATTATCATCATCATTATTATTATCGTTTTCGTTATAATTATTGTTATAACTCAATATCACGTTGTCCGAATTATAATAATAATAATAATTATTATTATTATCGTTATCGTTATTATTATTATTATTATTATTATTATAACTCAATATCATGTTGTCCGAACCGCGCTGGTGGAAACCGATTACTGCCTAGTCTGCAAACAGCACACGGGCCTCGGGTCATATCATGCTTATCCAATATTGTCACGTACACACGCTGGCTGGATTCCTATTAATTACAGTCGACACGTCTACATTAATTTGTCTTGGCAGATTATCGTACGTCGTCATTATCCGCGCTCACGACATCGCTCTGTGCCGGTAACAGGCGGCAAAAATCACGCCTAGATGTTTTGTCGGTCCGAATTGCGTTATTAATTACTGCTGAAATAGAGGGTATAAATGGAGTTTGTTTTGCAACAAATCCAATCAAGAACCTTGGACATATCTTGTTGTTTCTCTGGTGAAATAAATAACGCAGTGGTATTAATTTTTTTTCGAAGCAATTGTTTTAATATGGCTATGCGCGATCTCTGCGCGTGTAATTCTTGTGTTCTTGGCGTGAATCGTTAGCCTAAACTCTTCTAATAGACGGCCGAACCCCCATATTCAGCAGCTTCCGACGCCTATGTTATAATTACTTAAGTTAATGATTTTCTATAATCACAGCAGATGTTCGCGCTTTACTGTCCTGCGGTTCATTGATTTCTTTCTAAATGTCGTCTGCTGCGCTATGACGTCACGAAACGGAAAAGCGGGAACGTCTCCTTGTGCTGGATAAGGTTGTCACATGCGCATGCCTGAACGGTGGATGGCCGAAAGCTCATCTGCCGAACTGTCACTTTAGTGTGAAGGAAACGAATTGGAAACAACGAAAACAAAACGACGTGCTGGAAATAGAAAAGCCTCTGTGTGTTTTATCGATTTTCGAACGCGTTTTAACGAAGGTAATGATATCCGACGGGTGACGTTTTGTTTTGTTAGGATCTATGCAGCAGTCGGTTGTGACAGCGTATTATGGGTCAATGTAATATAATGTGGAATGGCTTAGCCCAAATCACGAAAGGCATATTTTTAAATTGAGAGGAGTTATCGGTGTGATAAAATGGACAGTGTTGTTATTGTGGAGTTGGTGTGTTCCAAACCAGTCAAAATAAAGGCATGTTTGTCTTAGTATGAGTATCTTATTATACAATAAGGGGGCTACGATGTATCGCAAACTTTTAGCAATGTACGCCTAACGTTAGACCCGTGGTACCCGTTTTTGATATTGTATCCGATATCGGATAGTGTCCGGTTTCGTATAATATCCAGTCTCGGATTGTACATTGTCAGAGAGTGTGTCCGTTCTGAGATTGTATCCGGGCAGAGATTGTATCCGGTCTGAGATTGTACCCAGTTTCACATTGTATCCTGTCTCAGATTGTACTCAGTCTCATAATGTACTCAGTCTCAGATTGTATTCAGTCACCAATTGTATTCAGTTTCAGAGTGTATTCAGCCTCAGATTGTATCGGGTCTGCGATTGTACGCAGTCTGAGATTATGCACAGTGTTAGATTATGTCCAGTGTCAGATTGTATTCCAACTCTGCTAGTAATAGTCTGAAATTGTGTCCGGTCTCAGATTATGCCACTATTTTATTGTATTCTGTCTGCGATTGTATCCGGTCAAAGATTATATAATATAAGTCTATGTTGTAGATACCGTTTGGGGCACTAACAAGATCGATCAGCAGCTTGATCAATTTATCGAAATCGTGTAGTTAAATTAGTAATATGCGGCACAAAACATGCATCAAAGATTAATAAATAATTAGTTTTAATTAACACTTTAATGCTGCATTAACAATGCCAATGCGTATTCTCACACTTTGCAGTACGCTACGATATAGATATAAAAAGGAAAACTTATTTTATATATACGGGTAGATCGTAATTTTTCTGATCTGGGCCTGCCTATTAATGCATCACAATTTCGTAATACTCGGCAATCACCAGTCAATGAAATGAAAAGAAAGTGTCGTGTGCGACGCGATAAAATATGCACGTAGGAATTGTGCGCTGTCTTTTGTGCTGACCTAGTTTGTTATGAAGTCCGTACGTTCGCGTAAAGGCTGACACTCTTCCCGAGGTTTTTATCGTCGTTCTCGTCGAATTACGTGGCAATTGTGCGGAAGTGCACTGCTTATGGCCTCGGATACGACGTCAGCGCATGGATGAGTTCTCCCTGGGGATTAATTATAATTATTTAGTGAGTACCAACTGACATTAGGTAGGCTGATCGTCACAATGAGATTACCGAATCTATCGGGCCGAAGTGCCGCGTGGGGATGGCGATGTTGCCGCTTAGGTCGTCGTCACACGGTGGGCCGAAGTGTCCCCGTCACCACACGGACCGAAGTGTCCCGTACCCATACGGGTCTCAATGTCTCCATCACTCCACATGACAAAATACCCGATATCATTATCCCTAGGCGAGATACTAGATATACTATTAATACCATATATAATATTACGTTGACGAGATAATATAGATGTCACAACTGTGACGATATATTTGACATAACACTGCTATGAAGAGCTACCAAACATAGTAATGTCATGACGAGATAGTGGAGAAAATGTTGCTGTGAAGAGATACTGTAGATAATGTCACTGTGACGAGACGCCACTCCCCGCGTTAGCCTAACTCACCAACCATGCAAATCTACTTTGCTGAATCGCCCCTTGGGTGGCTGTCTTAATTCGCTCTACAAACGACATTAGGCGACACGTTCGGCCACAATGCCACGATTAATAGGACCATCAGAGAGGAATGTGCGACGCGGAACTTGTTGCGACGATTTGTCGATGTGCAACACGTAGCTTCATCGACTCATGGAGGACACACCAGTCTGCTTAATACGCATCTTCGTGACACATTGCTGGAGAGCGCAGGCTGGACAGAACGGTCTCCCGAACACGTAGCTTGTCAAATACCAAAACTAGAAATTGTGAAGAAGATTATGGAGATATTGTTAGCAATGTTTTAAAAAACCACAACGCAAATAGTAGAACTTGATGGCACGAAGTAGCCTTAGTGAAATAACAGCGTGTATTGAATATAAGAAAATACATATTTTCATAGAGATTGACGCATCACCGTAACTGATTGTGTAAATACCAGCATAATCAATGTGATACAAATTGCTAATATCTAATACCTGATACTTGCTAGCTGGAGCTTCTTTATTTAGATGACCATCTTGTTAAATAGTGTTGCTAAATCCTAATCCTAATGGATATGCAGCAGTGGATCCTGGGAGGGTCTTAGGGGCCTAAATACCCCCCTAGTCCACGGAGGCATGTGTCCGTGACAAATAATACGGTAAAGGGCAACGTATATGGGCCTACATTGGAACTAGTTTCAATGTAAAGACTGAAGTATTAGCAGCCGGGTAATATTAACCGTACCGTAAGTAGAACGACACATGTGTCGCCCCCCCTCCGGATCTTAAGTAGAACGACATATGACTACGACTGACTGAGACCCCCCTGCCAACTAACCTAGATCCGCCCTGGATAAGTAATCATGCAAGTCGCATTTTATAACAAAGACAGCGATATATCTTTAACATAACGCGGGTTCTGCATCTGACAAACATACACGTAAGTCGATAAATATTATTGTGTTCGGTCGATGACGTTTCATAAAAGATCACGTAATGGAATGACAATTTCCTAGAAGAAGAAAACATGCTTGCACAAATAGGGTGCCCAATTAGGACTGGAGAACGAATGTGTCTGCACGGCATACATAGTATATTTGAACTGATGTCAGCAATCCACTCGGGAATACATTGGACAGCCTATGTAGCCATTATCTAAAAAGGGGTTTGGCTTTCCTCAGTGCAAACTACGTGGGGATCTGAAAGCGTGCATTCGCGTCAGATTGGAAAATGAAGGACTAATATTTGGATGATACGTGTGCAATACTACAATTTAACTAATGGATCCCAGGTACAATGGAACCTCCTTTATCCGCACACTTTAGTTTCCAAGGGTTTTGGCTGGATTAACGAAGGGTGCGGATTTGTGAATCACGACGTAATGAAGCAGTTTGCAGTATATCGAAAATTGTTAACACAACAAACATGCAGGTCACTCACTTATCATCGAAGAACAGACAAACGACGATTCACTGTATCTACAACGAAACAGTAGAAACACAATACCAAACATCAGAATAGATTGAGTTACTGAAGTGTCTACACCTTCAAACACGTAAGTAAGTTCTATCTGTTTCGTTGAAGACATCACACATCAGACACGTTGACAGGATTCATTGCCCGTGCATTTCCGTCTATTACACCTTTCACCCATGCCCGAGTAACTCGTAAAGAACGGGTTTCAACGGCGTGACATGACGACAAAGTAGGTCAGTTCTCCTTGGTGAGTTGGGGTTGTTTGATAAAAGCAAAACTGTGATAGAATAACAATCATAAATAGCAATCATAAATAACAATCATAAATAACAATCATAAACACACTAGCGATAGAAAATAAACTCATTTGAAAACAAATGCCTTGGAAAGATAACGGGAATGCACTGGAAAAAAACAACAAAGAAGGAGAAGAATGTCATGTTCTCAACATGAGTATATATCTGGACAATCATAAGAAATGGACCTACTTGGGTTGTGTGCTGATAATGACGCAGGAAAGACTGCATGAAATGCAAACACATAAGTAGAATTCGTGCGGAAAACAGAGAAAGGAGAAGGTCTACAGAAACCCTGAAAAGAACCTCCTTAAGAAAGGTAAAGGTTGTAAACCTAGAAACACTAGACAAAATGGCTGCTGTGGATTATGACAGAGGAAGTCGCGTGTTAATATTCGTCTTGTGCGCAAGTGGATAGAAAAAGAAGCAGAAGAAGAAGAAGAAGAAAAGAAGAACAAGAAGAATAGGAGGAGGACGCAGAAGAACAACGCCCCCTGGTGTATGCCTATGTCACGTCTCGGCTCCACTGGGTCCATGATATCATTTCCTCGCTCATTTGGTCAGTGGTCCAGTTGACTACGCTGGCCGCAAGTGAGATCAAGGCCTATACGTGCATATCTGCGTTCGCACGTGCATACGTGTATATACAAGGGTGTGAGAGCTGAGTAATCCAACAACCGACATGGCTGCTGATCCAGTCCGACTGCCGGCCATCGGTCGATCACTCCTCGTTGATGTTATGCATTCTACGCACTGACTCCACGCTACGCTGTGATACACTATTCACCAGCTCTGATGGATTCGGCGCTACTTCTTATTCCCCGTGAGTATCGTTGTACAAACAACATTGGTCGACTGCCACAGTACATGCCAAATACATCACTAGATGTTAATATGTTCCACGGCACCATTATCCCATAGTGAGACTGTCAATCAATCTGCTAAAAGCCACGTTGTCACTATAAGAACAGTCTCAATGTCTGTCTGTTCATCTGTTTTCATTAATGGTAGCCCAGGTACTATGCATTTGTTCGACGTAGAATTTTCAAAAATCATGATACGGTCGGGAGACATTTTAGAAAACCAAACTCAATCAAACTACAAAACCAACAGTCACGGGACCACCACAATAACTAGATTTCGATAAGTCGATGAGAATTTACCAGCACATGCACACGCATCAAATTAGAAGGTGAACATGGAGCTGGATAGGTCAGGCTAGCAGGAAGCCAACACAATACAACACAAGATGTGCTCACATGGAACCATCAAGGCAAAAGTTGAAGGCGGGAAATACCTGGCGCAGATACGTGAAAGCAGATATGGAAAGACAGCTTAAAAGATTCGGAACCGCAAACTCTAAACCTTGTCCTTTGGAAAGGAGTCTTTGATGGCCTATGCTCCGTCATGGAATGAAAAGGCTTAAGTAAAGTAAGTTAGACACGTGCATGTGTGATGATATCATCACGTGCATGTGTAATGATATCATCACGTACATGTGTAATGATATCATCACGTACATGTGTAATGATATCATCACGTACACGTATTTAAAATATACAAACTAATAAACACATACATAGGTGAGCGTTCACATATTAATATTTATTGTCATAAAGGTTTGCAATTATGCATACACATATGAATACATATTCATACATGACACATACATCAATACATCATTAAATATACATGTACTTTAGGTCTAAAATCTAGAAATATAAAGCACAATTTATAATTGCATGATATATGTTTGGAGCTTTACGACTTTGCTGGTACGCCAACTAGTCGGGCTCACATTATCAGCTACTGACGGCAACTCTTGGTAGAAATCACAGACAGCCTCTGGGTGTATATTGCTACGGCCGTGGTGAGCGTCTGATTCATGGTTATAATTGACAATTTATTCCAAAAACACGGAATAGTTTCTGTACACACATGCATACGCTGTCATTTAACTGATTATGATATTGTCCCGGAAAGCGATCGTTTCAGTTTAATTCCCTGGTGATCGCCAAATGCTCTCCGTTTGAATTTTTGATAGCCGTGCTGAAAAGCCACAGCGGTTAATAATTCAGTGTAAACCTGTTTGGCGAGCGCGTTGATGCGGTGGTTTGTGCGCTGTCTGCCCACGATCACAGGACTTCATTGGGCATCCACTTGTAGCAGCCCACTCGATGGCTTTAGCAAATTTGCTGTAAATCGTTGATTTGTCCAGTGCAGGAATTACGACAGGGAAGTTGGAACTGGTAATGTG
This sequence comes from Lamellibrachia luymesi, assembly GCA_009193005.1. Lineage (NCBI taxonomy): Eukaryota > Metazoa > Annelida > Polychaeta > Sabellida > Siboglinidae > Lamellibrachia > Lamellibrachia luymesi. Next base: position 350,210 of record SDWI01000295.1, read on the forward strand.
ATCGACCTCAACGATCGGTTGCTGGGACAACACGACAATTTAATATGAAATTGTAGGCAGCTCTATCTAGGCGAATTGTATCATGTGAGATGTCTAATGAGACGAACCACTTCGCTGTGTGCTGCACTCATTAGCCTGCTTTGAATAAATATATTAAAGCGTTATCATTAGGCTGTTTGTGTCAATGTGTTGGTGTTTGTTTCGCTGGTGTCTCGGCAGATTCACCACCAACATCACGAATGAAACAATCATAGCCAAAACAACATTCGCGTCTTCGGTCAAAGTAAATTGAGCTGTTTAGCCAGAATTCATGTCGTTAATATCTTTGACCTACGATGTGACTCATCTGAGCAGCTGGACGAATTAAGTCCATTTGTGCTGCGAAGGGTCACCACGGTTGGAGACATATTCGGGAGGTCTTGATGCGACCAACAATGGCCACTGATTACATTTCCGGGAAAGGTCTGGCGGCTGTTTTCCGATGAGTGGCACGCCTGTAATTTGTAGTCGTTTGTAAAGTTCATGGTGGTTGAAATCGTTGGAACGTTTATCGGAATTTATGTAAATAATAGTGCATTTTATTGGCCGTTGTATATCGTCGCAGAATGTCCTGCGCAGCTTGGTTGTACATCGCTGCAATTGTGAAACCAATGCAGTGCTGACCCCTTGCGGCTGGTACGACGTACCAACATAATGGTATTTATGTTGACATGCATTGCTTCAATGCTTTGCTTCAACCCGAAATGTTGTTCAATGCATTCGTTGTCACCAAAGGTGCCTACGCGAGACGTTGCGTTGCCTCGATCAGACAATCGTGTCACGTGATTGGCGATCGTCTGATTATGTAAAAATCACGTCGCCGAATCGCAATGGTTGAATACAACTTAATTAGTCTCTGCCACTCTTTGCAGATAAGTGTGTCGATATATCCTAGTGGGCACGCGTCGTTGCAGCTGTGATTTATATATCATCCATCCGATGCACCGAGACGTATGCGTGTTACAGACTTCTAGCTTGCTTCCACATGACGATGATCGTCGTCACGTCATGATTGATGTACCTCGAATGATACGAAGAAGTCAGTGGTGTCAACTTGTGGTCACTAAAAAGCGATAAACATCTCATGAAAAGCGGGAAACACCCTACTGCTCTCAACTTTCGTCCGATTTTATAGTTGTTGCCGTGTTTTAACGTGTTGTTTTACGAGTCGCCATTTTGATGTGCCGTTCTCGTTCCGGTGAACGCACGCGCGAGAAAATGTGAAATCACTTGAGACTAACGAAATAACATATGCCTAGAATGACCTCGTGTGCATCAAATAAATAAATGTTACCGTGAATTTTGTTGTTGTTGAAAACTACAAAAAGCAGCACATTTCGTCCAAAAAGCGGGAAAAGTAAAAAGGCAGTATTTCCCGCCCGAAATCGGTAATGTTGACACCTGTGAAGAAGACATAAAGAAACACAAGAAATATTTAAGACAATACAGTCAATATAAACTGTTGCATTTTGCCATAGCACTACTAAGCCCTGTTTGTCAATGTGCCCATTTATATTTGTATAAAAGGGATATTTGCTCTTTTGTAATAACAGTAATATTAAAAGTGTACATGAAATTAATCAAGAGTGACATTTATTAGCAATCCTACAGTGACGGGCTCAGCTCGATTACCAATGTATAAAATGTCATACATTGCTTGATGCAACCCGAAGACATTGATAAAGAAAAGTAATATTGTTGCCCGCTAGCATACTGTCTGTGGACGCAGTGATACGTTTGAACACCGAAAGTGAACGAAAAAGTACGTGCTGCTCATATGATTCTACCATCCGCATTCACTTTCCACAGTTTCGTGTCGTGTACTTTCCTTTTTTGCGGACGTTGCGATTCACGAACCTCTAAGAAGGGCGTACAACGATTTTCATTGGGTAACTGAACGACTGTTTTGCGTCACTGAATGTATTATTATTTATAATATCTCGAATAGTTAAAACTAATATCCATACAAAACGTGTTATCAAGGTGAACTGTCATCTCTTAATATTTGTGAGAATACACGATTTAGTGATGAAATGAAATATGCCCGTTTTACGACATATATAAAGATATGTTTACGGCAATACAAAACATACCAATATATCTTCACATCTAAAGCAGCAGTTACGATTAAGGCACGATATATAACATTGTTTATTTATTCATTTTGAGATGGGGGAAACATCTGAGAATTAGGACTTTTTTATTATACGGAACCACCAACTAGATTAGTTTCAGTTATCCAATGAAAATCGTTGTACATTCACTTTAAGTTTTAATGTACGTGAACCATTGCTAGCATCCAACCAGGGGTGAACAGTTCAGCTTTTACGTCTAGATCGATGCCATGGCGTCGCACCGATCGATACCGCGCGCCGTCGTAAATTGTCCCAGGTAGTGTAATTAACGAAGGCGCACTTGTTCATTGATTGACGGGTTGTAAGAAGACGCGGCTCCCGGAGCGGGCGGCTTCTAGAAATGAATAGGCGCAACACATATGTTACCTTTGCCTCGCAGACGTCTGCTCGGTGTTCAGCTTAAGCAATGATCAAAATACATTATTAAAACCAAATACATTCGCAGTATGGTTGACATTTGATAGTATTGCAGATTTTTGTTGTTGTGATTTTAACAACGCCAACATTATGCTTTGGCTAGCAATTTTGCTAAACATGTCGTCTCGTTTTCCGCCTTTGATGGTCATTCTGAGTCTGCACCGCAGAGTGAGACACTCTAATTGCCAGGATGTCTCGCTCTACTGGGACTATTACTGTCCATTGTTACAAATAGTCCTCAGCTGTCTTTGGGATAACATCCGTTGTTAACTGGGGAGTTCCCAGAGCACTTATGTGGCAACTCAAAGTCGTCAGCCAGTGAAAACGATTGATTTCAACATCAGACGTGATCTCCAAGGCGAGATGACGTCGTTGGAAATGCGACTACTGTCTTTAGGAAATTGTGCTACTCGCCGCTCTCTGTTACTTGGATCTCGATGTCTGATTTCTGCATCTCGTGATGTGCTCCTAACGCACATGGGCTTTCCTGATTATGCTTCTGATCATATTTCCTGGAAGGTAATGTCGGTTCGGCGTTGGTCGGACAGTGACCAGTTGAAATGTGTCCTTCGGCTATGAGAACACATGCATGGTTTTGCCGGATTAGGTTCGCGGATATCTCACTAGGTGGCGTATCTTTTATTATATACCACTTCTCACATTGGGCGTGAATTCTGAGAAATGTACGCGTTGTGATTGATTAATACGCTAACCATAGAGTTACATCATTAATCATCCCCCTATAAACAAGAGCGATAAGCCAGCTCACTGCAGTGAAGCGGGTGTGGACCACTGGCCGGCATTTCGTTGCACGGCAGAAACAGTTGCATCCACTGCATGACACANGAGTGAGTGAGTAAGTAAGTAAGTAAGTAAGTGAGTAAGTAAGTTAATTTATTTCCTCCTCACCATCATCATGTACAGTATAAGGCAAACAAAAGCAATAAAGATGAGGTGGCTACCAGAGAAGTATAAACTTATCGGGCTAGTAGCCAGTGACGATGACATCAGGAACCAATTAACTTGAAGATTTGTCAATGTAATTTGTTCTTAATGGGGCATGGCCACCAGACTGATTAATAATTTGGGTGAGGGTGGTCAGAGCAGTTGTGTTATAAGTGTGGGTAGTTGGGTTGTTCATATTGGAGTGAGCATCGTGCATTAGTGTTAAACTCTTCAAGACATTTTGGAGGCTTGCTGGAGACAGTTGTGGGACAACGAATATGGTTATTTCCTGTGTGGCTTACAGCTGTACGAATCGACAGAAGACAGGATCTAACATCTCGTTATTTTCAGGTAATTTATGTCGCAAATGTTTGTGCTGTGTTAGGGTATATGTTAATAAATGTAATAGTTTCCAAAATGTTCTGAAATATCAATATATTACAGATACGTTTGTTTTTCTTGGGGGAGCGTACATCAAGGTTTCCCAGTAGTCAGATTGATTTGGTGCAACATAAAATGTTATAGGGATAAGATTCAGTTTTATAAATAATGTGTGCGTGCGTGTATGCATATTTGTAACTCTTTTTTTAAACTCTACTAGATGTCAGCTCATTAATAAGTTTTTTGTTTCTTTATTAAGCATTTAATGAGATTCTCCCCTTTTTGGTCGTCGTTTGCCTTTTCATCGTTGTATGAACCTCTATCATGTAACTCATTCTGTACACGTTGCAACATTCATTGCATTCTATGCATTTGTTTGACAAACCATGTGAAAGGTTACTAAAACAATTGACAGCTTAAATGAGAGAGCACATTTCATTACATGAGGCGTGTCCTTGGGCAAGTTGACCAGATAACATTCGAGAAAGATCATGATCTGCAGGTGGAAATGGCTGTGATGGAGCAGCTGGGGAATGTGTTGGAAGATGGGAAAAGAATATGTTTGGGACCTTAGAGAAGAATGTCCAACAGGGCTTAATGTGATTTTGACCACTTGCAGTCATTAGCTAATACATGTATAGAGCACTTCAGAAAATTCAGTTTCGATCATGTTTAGTGGTGCTACTTTTATAGTTATTATGTTATGATATTTGATATACCAGGTGCATGGATAGATTGTGCACGTAATAAGGTATTAGGTATATATAGCTATGTACTAATAATCTCTTATTAGTACTGTATATCTATAGATATATGATAAAGACTGGGTGCTGTACAGTAGAAACACTGGGCCTCCAGTGGGTTATTGCCGTGCAGCAGCATGAATGTCACTGGTCCATGCCTGCATTACTTTATCATGTGTCAACTGATAAGAGCTCAGCGGTCTTGTTTTACTAACAGGTGTTCTATTTATGTCTATGACGTTAACCTAATTTAAAACACACGGGACGTCCTCGAGTAAGTGCAAAGTAAGGTGGACGTTGACTGTACGTGACATAAATTCATAATGTGCATTGTTTATTAAAAGCACCCGCTGGCGTAGTTATGTGTGTAAACGTCGAAACCATCTGGCGATGTTAAACAATAACATGCACTTTAGTTCATTTATTACGTTGATGCAGATCTGTTGCACTATCAAAATGGCATTACGGACTAAGCAAGTAAAATTAAGTAACTATTTTATTGGCGGCTTTCTTCAAATCTTTCTAGGTGGTTCCATGCTTATTAATTTTCTCAGCTACTATCCCCATCCAACCATTTTGGTCTTGGTTTGCCTGTTTTTCTTTTCTCTTGGGGATTCCATTCTAGGGCCTATTGCGTGAAATGTGTATCCCTCCATGTTTGTCCTTGTCTCAATCTCTTTCCTGATGTTTTGTTGGCGTGTGCTCCTCGCCAACTCTCTCTTTGTGATCTTGTCTTGTCATTTAATATATTTTGAGAATGTATCTGAGACGTTTGTTTACAAATGCTTGAGTTTGTTTATTGTTGTCACAGAGCCACAGAGCAACACCCCTTTCACGTTGGTGTTGAACATTCGGATTGTGATTCTTACTGAGTTTACTCATTTGTTCATCCATTGTCTGTCACTACATTGTTCATCCATTTGTTCATCCATTGTTCATCCATTGTCTGTCACTACATTGCCCAGATAAGTAAATGTGTTGTCATCCTCTATATATTTTCCTGTACATTGTTGCGTTTTATTCACCTTCAGGGTTTTTTCTGTACATTTGTTGTCAGGCCTGTCTTCCCCTGGATGACATGTTGGTCCTGCTTTAACAGCTTCTCTCATTATCCAGTCTATCACCATGATAACAAACAATGGAGATAGATTGCATCCCGTCTTTCCCAGTCTTTATTTCAAATGTCTCAGACAGTTTTTCTTTATAAATAACTTGGCAGGTGGAGTTTTCGTACATATGCTGGATTAATCTTACAAAACTTGACAAGTATTACACAATGACGCACCAGTATCCAGGAGATATCGTCTCTGTCTACATTATCAAAGGCTTTCTCGAAATATATGAAACTGATATAGAGACGTGACTGCCACCCAGTTGACTGTTGTATTATTATTCTCAATGTGGCAATATGATCAGTGCTTGATTTGTGTAAGGAAAAAACAGCTTGTTCTTCACGATTCTTTTTATCCGGTGCTTTTTTCAGTTTTTGTTTAGTCTGAGAAGAGTTTACTTGGTACTGATAGAAGTGTAATTCCTCTTCAGTTCTTGCACATCACCCTTTTTCTTTGAGATGGCGTCCATTTTCCCATTCTTTTGGAACTTCCTCCTTTCTCCGGGTTTAAAAAAATGTAATAATAATAATAATAATATAAAATACTTATGTTGCGCTAAAATCCTCGGGAGACCCAAAGCAAACTAATACGTCACGTGACGTGTAACGTGACGTTGCGAGGGCGTAGCAACCACTTCACTCGGCGTGCGCGGGCTCGGTGCAGCGTGGCCGATATCTCGTCTGGTGTTGCGGTGCGTCACTGCACGTGTTCGCGAATCACAGACATTTGATGAATTTTGTCATGTGTAATTTCGACTGCAGGTCACCGCAGGGCAGGGAGTATCACCTTTCTGATTCAGTTATGAAGTTAGCCTTCACGTGCCGGCTGACAGCGCTAGGTCATCCCCTGCGTCATTCAACAGGCTCAGCAGTTTGGGCGCATTCCAAGATGTTCCCATCAATGGGCATGTCATTAGCTGATGCATTCCGTCAAACAATCACTGATTGCAAACACATACTTGATGATTGTTGCGCCACGTTCTATAGATATGTCGATGTTTCTTGGATATTTTACCTGCAAATGATAATAAGATATGTTAAAAGTGGTCTAGATAGAGCAGCGAAAACTTAAATGTAGCTAATATTCTGCCTACATGATCACCATGTAGCACGACATATTAAGTGACCCGGCTCGATGTGTCGAAATGTCGCACACTGTCACGAGAAGCCACGCCAACACAAACGACTCGAACTCAATGAAACTGTCACTCATGTTCTTGGTTAACAGTTGCACCAGCCCATCAAACTGTTACTTTGGTGACCGTGCCAGCCTTCCGGTGTTGCCTGCATTGATATGAGCAAGCATCGATCTACTCTTTTCTGGCCGTCTCTTGACCTTTGATTTTTTATCTGTTGGCATGGTGGATTGCACAGAAGGCTTTCGAAATTTTTATTTCCCATGAAATCGCTGCTTCCTTTACGACGTAATCGTTATTCATACATCGACATCATTAGAAGAGGACAACGGTTTGCAGTGCATCAGTTGACACAACCTACAAAGTTGAGCGCTCTGCGCATGTCAAGAACGACGCATCCTGGGAGGCTGCAATCTCGTCAAATCATTCATTTGCCTCACGCAAGCTAGGTTAAGCATGATTATATTTACTGTGTGTCATTGCGTCAAAAACAACAGTGTATTTTTCGATGTTGCTGTGATTTAGGGAGCAAATTTCTAATTATAAGAGCCCGGTCGTGAACAGCTGCTTCTGCTCTCGACGTCATCGCCGCTGTCCGGGAGCAGCGCGCCGTTCACCGCTGAAATTTATGATTTAGCCGCAGCACGTAAATTTATTTGTTTCCGGTTTTCAGTATTGTTATCGTCAGCATTGAAAATGCAACGTATATTTAGGGAATAATACACTGTTTGTTGATGTCACGAGAGTGTTACCAGCCAGATAACATCACGAGTGTTACCAGCCAGATAACATCACGAGTGTTACCAGCCAGATAACATCACGAGTGTTACCAGCCAGATAACATCACGAGTGCCACAAGCGCGAGTGATGTTATAATATGGCCGGTGACACTCGAGCGACATCAACAAACTGTATGTTATTCCCGTTATATAACGGGCGAATTAACACTTGAGCGTACCTTTTCACTTACTACATTTGTAAATATGCTGCTGGGCCGGTTTCACGAAGCTTTCCTACCGTTCGAATGAACTGGTGCGGGCGTTTGACGCAGATTGCGTAAATCACAACAATCACAGTAAACAGGCAGAGCGCTCAAACAACCGCGTGTCTGTGTCAACGCGAGTACTCGGTCGCGTTCGAAATTATTCAAACTTCAGATGAATTCTCATATAGATACTGCCGTGTGTTATCTAGGTTGATACATCACGCTAAAATGCTCTAGACCAATCAGGTAGTGTTATTACCGTGATATATCTAACCAGATAATGCCGGGCAGCCTCGTTCTGAAAATCCTATGTTAAACATACGTCTGTGACCGTCGAGTGGATATCAACACAACTAGCCGTTAATAACGCCGCGATAGAAGTTTCAGATTGGACACTGCAAAATACTGATGCATTTTAAAACGAGTTTGTCTGATCCTTATTTATAGCTTAGTTTTAATACAATGTTGTTGATACTAGAATACATATGTTCAATGCATACGGCACGTGCAAACACGTTTAATAAGCCCGAAATGTTTGTTTGGATTCTGTCGGAAACGGTCGAAATCGGTGGCCCAGCGAAATCCGGAGTTTACCGGCTGTAGAGGAGGCGGGGTTTAATCCGTCAACGTCAATAAATGCAAACCAAATATTATGACAGACACACAGTACAATAATACATTTCAGCCGCAAACACGAAACAGTTCGTGGTAAGATGTTCACGGCAGTCCAGGCTTTGACGGACCCAGCACATCGGCTGCGTTCCGGAAACTATGGAATTGGTGCCTGATGAATCGCAATATCAAGTGGCACGGGATATGTGCCTTCCCAAATCGAGGATTGGTTGAAAGACGAAATGAAACAATTATCGATTGTGTTTAAGTTTTAATGTTTACTCAACTTTCGCACTTCGACTTTTCGACTGTTCTTCTCCTGTTTATTACTTTCTGTTGCCATTAACCGGCGAAATTGTGTTTTGTAAATAACTTATGAATTAGTTCCGAAGCAGAGAACAATCTAAACATCAGTATATATAGCACCACTGAACAGTGTTCACCGTACCACCCCGTTCCGTGCTGGCTCGAAGAATTGTCTGTTGTGATAATTAAGCGCTGACCTCTTCCAGCGAGGTCGAGTTTTGTAAACATCGAAGTGTTCGTTTAAGAATGTGCTTCTACTCCATTTGGGCGGTCAGTGTTATGTTGGAATATATTAATGTATACTACATAACATGATTTTAAGACAAAAACGAACAGACAAAGTCGCTTTAGCGCAACAATAGGAGTTTGAAGTGGGAAAACGTATACAGGCATCAGGTATAGGGAAATATTCAAAAGGAAAATGTGAAGAAAGCAATACATGATAATTGCTTGACAAAAGTGCTGGACTACGCAAGCATAGCAACATCGCGTACGTATTGTGAAAGTACCGTCAATCATTAGTAGATACATTTATAGATGTTTTACAAATAGCGGTTTTATAACACCCGGTATTGTTATTAACCGGGATCGCATCCTGTACAAATAACGGGTTAGGACACATAATTAGAAGTAATGATTTTTGAAGCAAATTGGTTTACATGACAGTCTGAAAGTAGGACGGGAATGTGGCGTAATGAGGAGAAAAACCGAACATGAAGAATAAAGGTTAACGGTAACATGGACATGACAGACGACTGGGCTTATAAAATACGCTTCAAGACCCCGTCTAACACCCCAATAGAATGTGGCACAAACACAACAAGTGTTTTTTTTATCAGACCAACCATTTAATAACGAATTGCGGTAATAGAATATAAAACATATGTCGGACACAACACATTACTGATGAAAAAGTTCTACGAAGAGTTTAACAGCAAAAACAATTGCTGGAAACAATGATAAGAAGACAGACATCGAATGACGCAAAGGTATTGGAGAATAATAATAATAATAATAGTAAACTAATAATAATAAAATAATTTAAACAAATTGTTTGAAAGACCAGCAATTGACATTTAAATGCTGACAACTACAAATGACAGAATAGTGTGGAAGGCCAGGGTCGGCAACGTCACCAGACATGACACCTACAGATGACAGAATAGTGTGGAAGGCCAGGGTCGGCAACGTCACCAGACATGACACCTACAGATGACAGAATAGTGTGGAGGGACAGGATCGTCAACGTCACCAGACATGACACCTACAGATGACAGAATAGTGTGGAGGGACAGGATCGTCAACGTCACCAGACATGACACCTACGGATGACAGAATAGTGTGGAGGGACAGGATCGTCAACGTCACCAGACATGACACCTACAGATGACAGAATAGTGTGGAGGGCCAGGATCGCCAACGTCACCAGACATGACACCGAAAGAAGAAAGGAAAAAGAAGAAGCTAGAGGAAATAGTTTTCCAAAGAAAAAGTTCACTAGAACAATCTGGCGTTAGAGAAAGCAAAGAAACGCGCACAGCGAGCA
>SDWI01000295.1:365565-381039 GCA_009193005.1 Lamellibrachia luymesi
AAATTTTATTCAAGAGCAAAGGAAACGACGTAATGGCTACTAATGGCAAAACTAATTACTGTGGTTTATCTCCAGACGGCCTCCCGCTGTCTACAGGAACTGCTTCACAAACAGCGCTCGGCCTTGCGCAGTCCAGTCCGGCAGTGGACCATTGTAGCGTTGCTCGACCATAAATAAGCATCGTCTGATGAATCGCATCATGTCTGATTTGAGGTCTTAGCTGATCTACGCCAATCTTTCATAGCCTCATTACTGCGTGTATTCTCTCCCACTGTCCTGCCCAGCCTGTCGGCCACTATGATTAGAATGTTACGACAACGCGCCTCGTTCTGCCTATTCCGCCCGCACCGACATCAGACGTCAGAGACAACGACGGTGCAGTCGCCCCCGTCTCATGGGCGTCTTTTATTTGACATCATTAGGCGTTGAGTGGCTGCAGACGTTCGTTGCACAGCTAGCGTTGACATTAGTTCTCGGAAGGCACACTACGGCAATCACAGCGTGTGTATTAGCAGTGCCCCTTGAGAACGAACTCGTTCGTTCTTTGTGGCAAAGCCGAGCACTTTGAAGCTTTCGTTTCAGGCGTCGCCTTTTCACCACAGCGGCGGCGTAAGTGAGACGATTCATGTCGGCGTCGCAATACGTTTTACGTTGTTGCGGCGTATGCTAGTGTGATGACCTTTAGTGTGTAATTGCGTATGAAAACAGCATACCCGACTCGTGCGGCGTGGACGCCATGCTGTTCGTGTTTAAGTCAAGTCAAGTAAAATCAAATTGTATTCTTTAATACCACACAATGGTGTATGAGATAAATATACTTGCAAGTACTCAAAACATTTAAAAATAATGAGAACAGTCAATGTTAGTTAAACTTACCAATTATTATTTTGATCAATTTAAAAATTCTTATTAGTTTATTTAAATTATGAATATTAAACAACACAGAGAACTTGAAATAATTAGGGTGATTAATAAAATATCTTGTCAGAAATCTATTTCTTTGGTCTCTTAAATTGAAACAATAGATGAAATTCATCCCCAATCTCAGTTCTATTACGCAAAGTACAATACCTTTCATTTCTATCAATATTGAACCATCTGCCTGTTTCAATAGGCAAGTTTGTGTTACCCAGTAAAAATTTAGTTAAAATAATTCTTAATCTCTCCAGTAACACTGTTAAGTATGGCTCAAACTCGAATATTTCTTTACATATTCTATAGGTAATACAGTTATCATTGTGAAATACATTTGATGATCATGTTTGAATATATTTTTAATATATCATGAAGTCTGATTTTAAGACAATTATTTAGCCATTTGTTATTGACGATATTAGGAAAGTGTCAAACGTTAGAAAGACCACTTTCATATAAAATATTTTGAACAGTTTTTATCCAAGGTAATTCATACTCACTGTTATTATTATATAAGTTGACTAATAATCTGTACATTATCACTGATAACTTTGAATCTTTTCCTTGTGCTAGCTTAATCCAGAAATTAGCCATACTTTGCTTAATTTGTATCACTAGTGGTGGTCTGCCTAGTTCGCCATATATCATACACTTCGAAGTAGATTTGTTGACATGTCATACCATTCTACAGAATTCCAAGTGAAGTTTTTCAATGATGTCACAATCCTCAGACCCCCATACTTCACAACCATATAACAACATTGGTACAACAGTATGATCAAATAGTTGAAATATTATATCAATTGGAAGAAGTAATTGTCGTGACTTTTGAATTAAACTATGCATAGTTTTCTGTGCTTGCACGAATTGCTTTTGCTTAGCATTAACAAACCTTCCATTATAATTCATGTTGATAAACATAGTCAAAACAAACATCGAGGTGTGTTCCGTTGAAAGATAATGTAGGAATTTTACGGGTTTTACCTTTAGAGAAGATTAAAACTTTAGTCTTAGTTGAATTAATTTTTAATGACCATAACTTACAATAATGAGATACTGCATTTACGCAATCCTGAAGTTCAGTGGCTGACTCCGCCATTATGATAGTGTCATCAGCATACAATAATAGATACAACTTTACGAAAACACATGCATCACTAGTTTGAAGTTTGTCATTAATGAGATCAGAAACCATAGTCCAACCATTAAAAGATTCTCTAACAAAATCTTTCATGGCATTAAGAAAAATTGCAAATAACAATGGCGAGAGATTCCCCCCCTGCCTTACCCCTTGATTGCATTCAAAGAAGTCAGACATACAACTATCATTAATTTTAATACAAGTTGAAAGAGGAACCGTGCAGTGATTTGCTCTTGTCCATAAGCAAGATTCCTCAGTTCGGGGCATTATGCGTATTGGGTGTGTAAATGGAAAATCACAACCAGCTATGGTCCAGATGCACATTACAACGACAAGAACATAATAAGATGCGCAATGCTTAAACACAAATGTAGCGTTACTTAGGCCCATTTGTTCCCAGGAGCATAGGCCATCGACACAAGTTCTCCATTGGGTCCGGTTTTGAACCGTCTTACTTCCGCTATGACATCACGTTGTCACGTGTCTTGAGGCAGTCCTCTCCTCCTCTTCATCGTGGGTTCCATGTGAGGGATTACTTGGTGACATTGGAATGACGTATTCTGAATGTGTTTCCGATTTAACTTCAATTCTCCTTTTAATTGCCGTCTCCACATGTCTTGTTTGGTCCTTTCCCAGAGAGTACAGTTGTTGACCTTGTGTGTCTATTTCTTTATTTTGAGCACGAATCTATTGATGAAGGTCTGGATCTTTTTAAACGTTGTCGTTGTTGTTTTCCAAGTTTGAGAGCTATATAGAGCAACATCTTTTTAAACGTTGTCGTTGTTGTTTTCCAAGTTTGAGAGCTATATAGAGCAACACAAAACTGGCGTTTGCTTTGATGATCCTCAGCTTGGTAGCAAAATAAAACTTGACCTGTTTCGTCTTCCAAAAATGCTAAAATTAAATATGATATGATAAACGGCCTGCCAAATCCCCACTATAACGACTGCGGTAGACATCGGGCAAACGTTAATGTCAAGGTAGAGAACAAATTCTTACTCGTGTGGGAATTATTATACGCAAAACAATCTAGTCTGCTGTTCGATTGATGTGCTTTTCTGATACAGTTAAACGGTGTTTTCCAAACAGTTAAACGGATGGGCCAACCATACTAAACCATAATAAACGGGTGGGCCAACCATAATAAACCATAATGAACGGGTGGGCCAACCATAATAATTCACAGTTGAAAGAGTCGCCGCAAACGAAGGAAACAAGTGTTTAACGTGACCGCGCAATATGCGGAAATAAATATATAAAACGATAGACAAATAAATGAGACAATGACAATATTGGGAAATTCCAATGAAATTAAACACACTGAACTTTGTAAGCTTCATTGAAATTCACAAAGTGGTAAATGTTGCTTCGGTCCATTGGCAAAATGTTCATCAAGTGAAATTCAATGTAATCGTGAAAGCAATCAGTAATTACGACAACATTTACGACGTAATCGATAACAATTAGTTCGCACAAAATAACGAATACGGTTGCGATTACGAATACAGGTACTTGAAAACATCTAATCGATTATAAGTGATTACGATTATAGGTATCGATTACTCGATGCCTGGTGCATGCATGTGAACCACTTGGTGAAGCGTGGGAAATAAGGATAATATTAATAATAATAAATGTTGAATGATACCAAACACACTATTAAGGAATAGCTTATGCAAAGTAAATACATTTTTAAAAGGATGAGGCAAGCAAGTCAAATAAACGGTTAAAGAAATGCTCGAAGTTCGCTCAATACTTGTGTATACATGCGAATGACGTTCGGTTTGTAATTTCATTGCATAAAATGGTTACACATTACCATCACCAAACCAGCCAAACATAATGTGTTGTTTTCAATTAGTTCAACATGTCTACGCTTAATGGGGATAGCTATCTATAAATATACATTGATGGAACATAACGCCGGATTTGCGAGTTTGTTTGTAAAAAAATATGCTGACGTTTCTCTGTTCCTGCTTGTAATAATCTGTCGTCAACGTCTCTACACAAGCGTTGCAACTGCTTCATTTATGCCACACAAACACAAGCATTGTGAATAATATCAATGCCCCCTCAAACAAAGAGAAAAACAGTGCTATTTGACTTGACACCCAGAAATGTGTAGGTAAACAAATCTACGTAGATTTCTGGAACGCAACATCCGGCTCCATCAGTTATAATATAGCACGTTTTGACGTTTTTCATGATTTCGTTTGATTCCACCAGCAGCAGTCGCCACGAACGTTCATGAATCTCAGTCCCGTAACACATTCAATTCTACACAATATTTAATTTGCATCATCCAACAACGGCATTCGGTAAAAACCGATTGCCTGCGTTCCCGGAAATAGTCGAGGCAAGCCGAGATGAAATGAAATCAACAGAAGACGTCTGCGTCGCAGTGAAACGGCATTGTGCACCGCTCTGCACATGACAAGCGCAGTTTATTTCCTGTTGGAATCCATCAGTGCCGCTTTGTGAAAGTGCTTGCTGATTTCACGCAGTTCGTCACGACAATGGAAACCACAAGCTTGCGACCACTTGGCGTATTAACGTAAATTAGCATAGCTATTTTTATTCGTCAATCTGTGGGCATTCACCTGGGAAGGCCCCAGATGAGAGTCTGACTGTTTGACATTGAGTAGTTGTCATAATCCATGGGTATGAAGCTCAAAGTTCACAGTGGTGGAACCCACAAGATGGGTAGCTACTGAGAATTATGTCTTTTTCGCATTATGACAATCGTAACAGGAATGACGATAATAATAATTAGAATAACAACAATAAGTTATTACAATACATATTAGTAACTATCTAACGTTAAATGACGAAACAGACTAAATACATCTGACAGGATAACGTCAGGAGAAATAATATACAAAAATGAAAACGACAGTGACAGAATAATTAACGTTACTAATACACTCTTGTTGGTTTTTCTGAATCTGTCCATTTCGTTCTTCTGATTCTATCTTGTTCGTTCATCATAGGAACGAACAAGGCAAAATCAGAATTACAAACAAAACATGATCAGATGAACGAACAAGGTAGAAACAGATGAACGAAAAAGGTAAACACACAAAGAAAGAACACGATAGAATAAAATGAACGGACGCGACGTAATAAGGAGAACGAATTAGAGAAAAAAAAGATCGAACAAGCGATAATCACAGATAATCAAATGAACGAACAAGACGTAATCAGAAGAACGAACAAGACGGAATCAAATGAACGAACAAGACAAAATCAAATAAAAGAACAAGACAAAATCAGAAAAACGAACAAGACAGAATCAAATGAAAGAAAAAGACAGAATCAGAGGAACGAATAAGAGATAATCAAAAGAACGAACAAGACAGACTCAGAAGAACGAACAAGACATACTAAAATGAATAAACAAGACAGAATCAGAAGAACGAACAAGACAGGATCATAAGAACGAACAAGACAGAATCAGAGGAACAAACAGACAGATGCAGAAGAATAAAGACCGACACATTGTAGAGAATGAGCACCAGTGCAAGCCGTAGAAAACTGACAGGATAATGGCAGGAGAAACAAGATACAAAAATGAAAACNAATCAAATGAAAGAAAAAGACAGAATCAGAGGAACGAATAAGAGATAATCAATAGAACGAACAAGACAGACTCAGAAGAACGAACAAGACATACTAAAATGAATAAACAAGACAGAATCAGAAGAACGAACAAGACAGGACCATAAGAACGAACAAGACAGAATCAGAGGAACAAACAGACAGATGCAGAAGAATAAAGACCGACACATTGTAGAGAATGAGCATCAGTGCAAGCCGTAGAAAACTGACAGGATAATGGCAGGAGAAACAAGATACAAAAATTAAAACGACAGTGACAGAATAATTAATCAACGTTATTTCTAATTCAGTCTTTTTGGCTTTTCTGATTCTGTGTTGTTCGTTCATCTGATTATCTCTTATTCGTTCTTCTGTTTCTGTCTTTTTCGTTCTTCTGATTATATCTTGTTCGTTCATCATAGGAACGAACAAGGCATAATCTGAATTACAAACACAACATGATAAGATTAACGAACAAGATATAATCAGATGAACGAAAAAGACAGACACACAAAGAACGAACACGAGAGAATAACATGAACGAACACGACAGAATAAGGAGAATGAACTAGATCGAATGAATAGATGGAACAAGACAGAATCAGAAGAACGAACAAGACAGAATCAGAAGAATAAACAGGACAGGCGCATAGGAATAAAGACCGAAACAATGTAGAGAATGGGCAGCAATACAAGCCGTAGAATCAACTGCGAGAGCAGCTGTCGACCGCGTCATCGAAGATATCTCACAATGCATCACGCTTTTAACTGTTTATGATTTTGCGGTAGCGGGTAAAACGAGAAATCAATTGAGCCGGCGGCTACACGCACGAAGAACGGACGTCGAATGTTTACCGGCTGCGGGCGTTGGCAACGATGGAGATCAACGCTGCACAAGTACGGTGGCATTAATGATTCACAAGGCGCAGGCCGGCCGACGTGTAGTCACTCTAGTGGGCCAGTTAGTCATTGGCGTCGTTGCGGTACTGTAGCGGTGCGCATTCATTCTGGCGTCAAACACCAACACAGCGGATATGCCACGCCACCTGTCCTATTTTCCGGTAAGTTGTTTCAAAATTAGAGAATGTGGTGAAATGGTCGCATACTTTTGAGCGTTTTGGTGTCAATGCAAATGGTGTGGTAGGTGGAAACATTGGATGTTGGCGTGAACGAAAACACTGTCGTTATGTTCTGTATAAACACAATGTGATACTAAGGGTGAGATGGACAGCCTGGTGTGACGTCAAAGGATGTAATCCATACTATCTGAATCGCCATATGGGCACCAGGATGTATAAAGACGCGACATACAGTTTCGTGTTTGGAAAGTCACTAGAAGGTGGTTAAATATTGTGATGATGTTTGCAAGCGCCGCATCACCTGACGCACACATCCACATTGAACTTGTCGGTCAACGATGTATTTCCTGGATTCATCGACACATACGTTTCTGCCAGAGAACAGACAGACCAACGGGCCGTCTCACACAACATCCCGGTCTCGCGGTGATGTTCGCTAGGTCACCAACCTTCCGATCGTTAAGCTCCTTTTTCTTACGCAAGGGAAGGTGCCGTCACAACAGAAGCCGCAAACATGCTGGTCGTGTTGTGGCCGTAAACACGGAAACCAAGTAAACCCCTTTTTTGCGACCAGCTTCCAAGACCAACTCTATGCGCCGTGGCTTGGTGACGAGTAATTGCAGTACTGGCGCTAATGAAATGTCAATGAAGACTATAAAGTATAAATAGTGCATATTACTGCACATTGTTATTTTCATTTGCTTGTCTTCCTGTTGTTGCATTGCAGCAGACTTTCTGTCAACTCCTAAACGTTCGATTTCGTGAAAGTGAAATTCTACGTGGATAGTTAAGGACTTTTATCTTTGTTTTGGAACAATGTGAAACAAAAATAATTTCCACAGTTTTGGTTATACATAGACAGTCTAAATAAATGAAAATTAGGGACTTGAAAAGGAAGGGTTACTTCAGATATTGCAATTACAATAGACCAAAACATTATAGAAAGAGTCTAATGCAAAGAGAGAAAGAGGGACAAATTAAAGTTGAGCTTTGGAATGGCCTACGTATTGTACTGAGAAACTGTAAAAATATTTTCGCTTTAAAAAAATGCAAAAAACATATAAACTTGATAGATACAAAAGGGATATATACTATGTTTACTGTATTAGTATATGTATTAGTATATGTATATGTATTTGGTATATTTATGCATTAATTATATGTGTTTTATTGGTGTATGATACAAGGGATTGCTATATAAAAGAAGAATAATATATATNTACATGATATTATAACAAATCAATGTAACAGGGGAGAGTACACATGAGTTTACACTTCAATTCTCTCCGTTTCCAGCATAAGATTGTAGCAGACTATGATTGTAACTATTCATCTTTTAAATATATATGATTTAAATGAGCATTGTAGAGACATTTTCTGCATTAGCAATGTATGTTTATGCACTGCATATATGTAATGTTGGAAATAAATGTATTATAATTTTATTATTAAATCGAGGAATCAATATTTACTCATGAGTCATTGTTAAAGGGCCACACTGGTCTGAAAATGGATGAGATAATATTTCAAAAACCAGACAAACAATCTAGAAAAAATTCTCACCATAGGCTTTTGGGGTGAAACTATAGCAATGTATGCACTTCCATCTCATTTGCATAAACGTAGAAATGGCATGAATCATATGTTCACTGGAAGTAGGTGTATGTGATTCTGCGGGTTGTAGCACATTGAAACTGCTGGTGAAATGATACATCGCCGGTCGCAGCTTAGGGATGTCACATACAGTGTGCCCAAAAGGATGCCGTTCAATCTGTAACCACAGCAAACACTTCGTGCAGGGGATGACACATATCTGATTGCTCTGTTCTGCTTCTATGCCAACCCAGATGCCCATGACTTGCTCATGCACCGCGAGTCAAAGTCAATCTAAAAAAGAACCTTCCGATTATAGGGCATTGGAAAGGGAACATCACTGAAAACATGTTCTCCTGCACTTCCAGCGCCAAGCTGAACAGTTGGGCAAGCACGATACATCAACAGAGCAGGACGTATTTGCAGGAGAGAAAGCACTTGTATGTCTTTACAGCAGACAATTAGACGACATTTTGGATTCCTTTATGTACAATATGTTTTGTGAGAAGGTGGTTCGGTATTATTACACACAATGTGCTTTCTTTATTAAATAATGTTCGTGTTATGTTACTGGTATGACTTATTTCATGCCACTAACATACTTATATGCAGAGCACAATGATTACGGGAAATGTAGTGGGCATGTCATTCCAGATGTAGTGGGCATGTCATTACAGATGTAGTGGGCGTGTCATTCCAGATGTAGTGGGCGTGTCATTCCAGATGTAGTGGGTGTGTCATTCCAGAAGTAGTGAGCGTGTCATTCCAGATGTAGTGGGCGTGTCATTCCAGGTGTAGTGGGCGTGTCATTCCAGATATAGTGGGCATGCCATTCCATGCATTTTTTTTTGATACCAGTAGTGTTTCCATGGACAGGATCAGTCATTGTCAAACTAGTTTATTGTTTATTTCTGTTGACTGATGTTTTCTGAGATATGCGCATATTTCTGAGTACATATTTGGATGTTGTGAGGTATACAGAACAACGTTCGTGCTCTTTCTTGGTTCAAAATGTAAACCGTAATGAAACCGCGTTGGAAAAGCTGCTGGATAATTTTGATTGTGCTCCCGAATTGTTGTAGCTTTATAATTGTGATATGTTACGCACTATACATTTATGCTTTCAAAACTGCCAACAGTGTTTGTGGTGAGCTTATTTCCGATTTGATCCCGTTGTGGTCATAACTGACTTGGACTCCTAGACTAGGAAGATGTTTCCCGCCATTAATTTTCCTAAACAATCTGATTCTTCCTATACACGATTTGTGCGATTCCCGTGAACAGGAAATTAAAATAAATAAGTGCCCACTGTTGAAGGAAGGGCAGCCAGCGACTGTGGACGTCGTGCACCCAGCCAACGCCCCGTGTGGTAGGTGCTACCACGTCACTGCGTTCTACGACAATGTCCGGAAATTAATTATTAACGACAGAAGGCTGCGCTTCGCTGCACCTATTTACGTGACTTCATTTTGCCTCGTGCTATTTATACGTTGATTGCTCCAGTTCATGCGTTACTCCTGCGAAGAAGTCCCCGGCTGTTGGGCCAAGCATGGCGGTCTTGAGCTCAGGAACCATATGGGTTTCGTTTGGTTTTGTGGTCATATTAAACGATTGACAAGCTCACAATTAATAATGTTCTGGGCTGACGACGCCAGGGACGAGCAGATCAGCGAGATACCTAAATAACGTTGGTTTTAATATTTGAAGAAAAGAAGACGATAGTTCTTCAAGCAAAAGGAAGTTAGAAGAATTTAGACTCTCGATACACCAGTGGCTTCATTGTCCATTTATCAAATGTGGGCCATTTTTCTCCTCCCCCTTCCATACCCTCTATTTATATCTTTACCTCTATCGTTATATCTATCATAAGACAGAATTTAGGCATAACTGTACTGTGTGTCTCTCAGAAACATATTTAGCAGAGAATGACTTTCTTGGACTTCTTTGTTGTGGTTCGCCACTCCCCGATGTGTGGTGTGGGTGTGTAGCTTGAAGGGTTTTTCCTGAAATCACGAGACATGTCATGCACTTGCTGCTGACAAGACATATGACCCAGACACAGTATCACGTGGGAGGACCGCAACATAGCATTGGCGATATGACTGCAATACGTCAATGATCTCTCATTGATCCTACTGACAATGGGAGAAAGCGCAATCTGCACCTACCAGGGGATTCACGTGTAAGCGCGGTAGTCCGATATAGACGATGCAAAGCAACCAGGTCTGACGGATTGATACCGGGGTAATATGGTTCTTCATCCAGTATAATGATGAGCGGATACGATGTCAAAACAATTTTAATTGCCCTGGAGAACTGGTGACATTCAACTAATTCTCGGGCAGCAGAAGTGAACACTGTCTCCAAACGTTTATAACTCGGTAGGAAGTGGCAGTCTTGTTTTGTTACTGGTCAAGTTACATCATTGCACGGGAAGGCGTATATAACATGTATTGTATGTCTTAAGCAGGTTGTGTATAATAACAGTCCATTTGTCTATCAGAACATGTACTTCAGGCCCGTCATAAGGGGCGGGTCTGGGTTTCGAATTTTTTAGAGAATTGTGCAACTGTACCATTTTCCAGAAATCATCCCAGAAATTCCCTAATCCCCTACATGCTCGAATCCCCCTTTTCAAAAACCGTGAGGACGGGCATATACTGTTTTCCAAAATACACCGATCACAGCTTGTTTGTGATCGGGAGTCAAAATACGTTAGTTGAATATAAATAAGTGTAGGGAGTTGGACACTAAAACACCGCCTCTTGTTGTGTGTTTCAGGGACGACAGACGTGAAATATATGACGTCATTTAGCCATGTCTCGCAGGCACGACGGGAGACGACACATCGACAGGTGACGAGGCGATAGATTCGTGGTGATCCGTTGAAGACGTCACCGCTCGTCATCCATCATGGATCGCCTCTTCAAGTCGATCCTCAGCATCCGGGAGATCAAGCTGCGTACGGACGACGACTATGTGGACCGTCTGTCGCATCAGTTCACCGTCATCATGCTCGTGTGCTTCTCGTTCCTCGTCAGCACGAAGCAGTTCGTCGGTAAGCCGATCAGCTGCTGGTGTCCGGCGCACTTCACCGACAGTCACAAGGACTACGCCAACACCATATGTTGGGTGTCCAACACCTACTACCTGCCGATGGACGAGACGATCCCAAAGGACCGCTTCGTGCTGGAGAAGCACAACAAGATGATCAGCTACTACCAATGGGTGCCTCTGATACTCATGTTTCAAGCCTTTCTAGCCTTCGTGCCTCGCCTCTTCTGGCGCTTCCTCAACAAGCGATCTGGGATTAACCTGGCCACCATCATGGACGCGGCCCACGTGTGCGCCCAGGCGTCCTACCTAGAGATACGCGAGAAGGCCATTCGTTACATCGTCAACCAGATGGACAGATATCTTCTGGCGCAGCGCGACTACAGAACCGGATGTTGCATCCGCGCCAAGCACATGGTGGCGCGCATGTGCTGTCTCGTTGGCGGCCGTCTCTATGGCAACTATCTGACATCGGCATACCTCGTCGTCAAGGTGATCTATGTGACGAATGCCATCGGGCAGCTGTTCATGCTCGACGCCTTCCTCGGCATGGAATACCATCTGTACGGGGCCTACGTCGTCGAGGGGCTGGTGCGCGGCCGGGACTGGGCGGCATCGGAGCGCTTCCCTCGGGTCACACTGTGCGACTTCGAGATCCGCCACCAGTCGCGTCTGCACAGCTACGTCGTGCAGTGCGTGCTCACGATAAACCTCTTCAACGAGAAAATCTTCATCTTCATCTGGTTCTGGTACGTGTTCCTCTCCATCGTCAGCACGGTTAACCTGTGCAAGTGGCTCGTGCGCTCGCTCTACTGGCGCGGTCAGGTGCGCTATGTCCGCAAGCAACTGCGGGCGTTCGACACGGCGCAGCGCGAGCCGGGCGTCCTCGCCAAGTTCACAGAGAGCTATCTGAGGCGAGACGGCATGTTCATACTGCGTCTGATCGGTATGAACATGGGCGAGGTGATCGCCGGCGAGACGCTCTGCGGACTGTGGAACAGCTACAGCCCCGAGCGGCGTCAGATCGCCGAGAAGCCCGGTCGCAAGCAGGCGGGAAAGGTGTCGAGACAGAACGGTGGCCAACGAATGGAGGTTGTTTGACGCACGATCTACGTCACTAGGTCGCTTTTGTGCACCACCTATTCTCAAAGTAATTTTTCCGACTAACTGAAAACTGTCGTCGTTAGCGATACGAATGACCACTATTGCATTGTGCATACACCGCCAAGGATGAAATCCTCAATGATGTGATTTTCCCATTGTCCTATGTGTTCGCCACTATAACATATTTGTTTGAATCCCAATGCAATACACCCGTGTGAATTTACAGCGACACAATATATATCATGATTCAGAACGCAATTCAATCCGTTTGTACACCGCCACTGCAGTTTTTTTAGCAGGCAAGGTGGTTGTGTGAGTATATCTTCTCATCAGCCTCGGCTATATTGACACCTCTGCGACGAACAGTTGATACTTCTTGCTTCCGCCAAGTCAACTGCTATTCATTGAGTTGAGCTGAATGTTGCGTTTAGCCTTAGAATAAAGAGGGAATGTAACACTGAATGGTAGAGAGAAGGAGAGAAGGAAAGGAGACGGAACACATACAGCGTGTGGCAGAGAGTGGGAGAGCACAAGAGACAGACAGACAAACAGGCAGTGATGGAGAGACATACTCACTAGGGAAAGAGATAGAGTTCCATCGATTGGTCGGCCACTGCTGGTGAAATGATACATCTCCTGTCGTCTCATGCGAGGACCGAGTTACAAGTATTGCCCACTGTTGCTATGACAACGGTATCCAATGGAGCGCGTCGTTTAACGACAACACGGGCATAATATCATTCCATTCACCTCGATGATGTAGTGACATTTGATGCACGCCACAAGGCGGGAATATGCGCTGATTTTAATACCTCAGCAGCGTCACAGTGTAACATGAAAAAGGTTGGAACGGTTCGTTTCATCCATACTCCATAGATGTCCACCTCATTCCAACTTGCTAATGGTATCGTACCCAGAATGCACAATGTGTTCACGTGGGCTTCGTACTTAGACGACACATATAAAGTCAAAAACCATGATCAAGGGGGCAAATTGTAAATACATGCCATAATAATTGATAACAATCCACTTTAAATATAACCTGACATAGATAAAATTAGGGTAATAACGTTAGTGATGACGACAACGCCAGATTATGTAATCAGCTTCAACACGTATCTTTTGACACGTACTCTTGTAAATATGATTATTTCTTTTTATTCACCCATTTTACGTTCGTTGTTGTTTTTGTCGTTTTATAATTATCTGATAACTCTGTTAACGGCAATTAGATTGTCGCAAGCAATACTAGTTGCCATATAGTAAGTATGCAGTAATTTTTTCTGCATTAATTATTTTGTAATTTTTGCAGTGGATTTGTTATTTTCAGTATTTATAATATACCATTTAATTTGTTTGACGTGTCACAGTGTTGGAAAGTGGTTGATAGACATAGCCGAGTAGGTAATCCACGCATAGTTGAGTGTGGTGAAGACAGGTGCTTCGGGTAGGCAGGGGCAGGGTCACCGACGCAAACTCGTTATCTCATCATTTCTCGCCTAGACAGTGAGCTCCATTAGGACAATAAGCGACACCGCGTTATTTGCAGGCGTAACCTCGGTCATAGCGCTATTATTTGACCTAAGCCGAGCGCTACTGGGCGCACCTACGATTACGACCACTCCGTCCATTGTGGAAGGTGGCAATGCGCCTTGCTGTTAACGAGAAGATATAAATGAGCTTATGGAATAACGCCAGATGGTCAATGCGTTGGCGTGCGCCCGACACTTCCTGGCCTGTTCCAATTATACACGACAGCACCGTCTTCGGCGAGGCCGTCTGACGGACATGCACTACTCAAACGTGCACGCGAGTCGCGTGTAACACGCGGTCGTGACGAGTGACATTGCTTCATAGCTACGACGCAGGAAATTCGTTTGATGTAGTCGATGGCTGTAGGCGGAACGACGTGCCATTTGCTCACAATCTAGACGCTCTCTCATTCCATGACCTGCATGTGGGGCGCGGTACCAAAGCAGTTATTAGAACGCCAGACTTTCAATCGTCTTGCTGCCGTTTCGAAACTTCGGCAATTTCGTTCACCCCACATTACCTGTGTCTTTCGGAAGAGAAACCGAAAGCTGTTGATCCCTTCTACCTGGTGTCTATACCAGGGGAAGTAAAAGATCCCAGACAACGGTTAACCTGCTGTTAATTCCATCTCTCAACAACATGAGTCACGACAGAAGCGTCTATGACGTCAATCCTGCTAACTACCTCGCTTGAGGACATGATTGAAAACTGCGAGAGGAGGTTGTGAAGTATTTCTGGTCAAGTGGTTCAGGACCCCTGCTTACGACCCAACAACATATATTGTGCTAACAGTCGCGTATACAGAAGAATCGCAAATCGTTTCGAGTTAACGAAAACCAAATGATGGAGTTTCATTAATATGTGGCATAGTTGTGTATTTTGGATCTCAAATATTCCCTTTTTAGTCACATTGGTGCTGTTGCTTCACACGTGTAGAAGGTGATGAATACGACAGATTATAAATACAATTATGACAAATTATGAATATGTCAGAAAACACCGTGTATGTGTGCCCCTGTACAAATGAATGTATTTGCTTGTAAATGTTGTACATAGACTATGACTTTCTCTATTTTATGTTTTAACTTTACCTCGTGGCAGGCGTTTCTTATAACACAGTCGAGAACGATTTTTATTATTATAAAACATTCCATCACTAAGGTTCTATTGTGTGCATAATAATCCACTGTACAACTGTGTAATGATTTTTAATATTTACGTATCCAACGGTCAAACCGTTTCAAACAGAGGACGCCAACATGCAGACATTTGGGAAAACAGTCCGAGCTGATAATAGATGTTGTACAGTTATTCAATTAAATTTATTGTTATACGAATGATGGGGATACTGTACAATGACTTGATTACACACACACACACGCACACGCACACGCACACGCACACGCACACGCACACGCACACGCACACGCACACGCACACAAGAACACACACGCACAC
>SDWI01000295.1:383708-394129 GCA_009193005.1 Lamellibrachia luymesi
TATACGGGGATGGGGGCTCTCTGTCTATGGAAGGACATATACGTGGATGGGGGCTCTCTGTCTATGGAAAGACCTATACGGGGATGGGGATTCTCTGTCTATGGAAGGACATATACGGGGATAGGGGCTCTCTGTCTATGGAAGGACCTATACGGGGATGGAGGCTCTCTGTCTATGGAAGGACATATACGGGGATGGGGACTCCCTGTCTATGGAAGGACCTATACGGGGATGGGGGCTCTCTGTCTATGGAAGGACATATACGGGGATGGGGACTCTCTGTCTATGGAAGGACATATACGTGGATGGGGGCTCTCTATCTATGGAAGGACATATACGGGGATGGGGGGCTCTCTATCTATGGATGGACATATACGGGGATGGGGACTCTCTGTCTATGAAAGGACATATACGGGGATGGGGCTCTCTGTCTATGGAAGGACATATACGGGGATGGGGGCTATCTATCTATGGAAGGACCTATACGGAGATGGGGGCTCTCTCTCTATGGAAGGACCTGTACGGAGAAGGGGGCTCTCTCTTTATATATCTCCCTCCCCCTCTCTCTCTCTCTCTCTCTCGCTCTCTCTCGGTCTATCTCTCTCAATCTCTCTCTCTCTCTCTCGCTCTCACTCTCACTCTCACTCTCTCGGTCTCTCTCTCTATCGGTCTCTCTCCCTCTCTCTCGCTCTCTCTCTCTCTCTCCCTCCCCCCTCTCTCTCTCTCGCTCTCTCTCTCTTTCTCTCGGTCTATCTCTCTCAATCTCTCTCTCTCTCTCNATACGGGGATGGGGGCTCTCTGTCTATGGAAGGACATATACGGGGATGGAGGCTCTCTATTTATGGAAGGACATATACGGGGATGGGGGCTCTCTATCTATGGAAGGACATATACGGGGATGGGGACTCTCTGTCTATGGAAGGACCTATACGGGGAAGGGGGCTCTCTCTATCTATATATGTATGCACGGATCTATGCAAGGGCATGGCTCTCTTTCTTTGCAGACCAATACAGGGGACGGGGCTTTTTGTCTGCGCACGGACATATGTAGAGGAGGGGGCTCCCTGATTGTGCAACGACCTATACAGGGAAGGGAGTTGTATGCCTGTGCACGGACCTATACGGGGGAGGAGATCCCACGCTCCAATACGGAATGGGATAGCTCATTCAATGAACGCCCAAATGTAGATCCAGTATTTGAGAAAACGCACGTTTTCAACCAGTAGCTTTAAAGTGACGGTGTCAGCAGGGATACTTTAAAGTGCCGGTGTCAGCAGGGATACTTTAAAGTGCCGGTGTCAGCAGGGATACTTTCCGACAATTCAACTTGACCGGAAAGGTGTTCATAATGTATGCGTATATTACGTCAACAAGCAAAGTAGCCATCCTTGATTCGCCAGTGTAATAACATATTAAAACACAAGACTTGATCCAACCTTTGTGTCATTTTGATGGCACCGACGTTGGTCTCCAATTCTGTTTAGTTGTCTTAAAACAATATACTTGAATACGACCAATTGTAAAAGGATATGTTTTGGAGGCCAAAATTCGACTATAAATGTGTGGAAACAGTTGACTGATTCTGATGCACGAGAAATTCCCGGGTTCCCGAGAGTCAGTATCGACCACGGTTGATAACTCCTACGTATATGACCAGTACTGTAATCATTTGATAAAATAATCATGACGCGTACTACTGATGAAATAATCATGGCGCGTCAATTATTTGGCAACATTGTCTTCCCACGCTCATGAAAGCTGCACTAGTGATTCATTCACAATGCACCAACTTCCTCATGCAGACCGGACACGCGTTGGTTTCGAAATCATTAGAACGGGAGCCATTTGGTGCTACACGCAAAATGTTGCTCTGACATTCCACTTGCAGGAAGTATTACATTCCGGTAGGCCTACTTGGCAAGAAATAATATATGTATTAATTAAGAAAAGTTCGGCAAGTGTAAATTATATTTTGAATGAAGCAACGATAACAAGGATTATTATTGACCTCGCTGGAAGATTACAGAAGACATTCCTATATAGCGAAATCATCCATCCATCCATCCATCCATCCATCCATCCATCCATCCATCCATCTATCCATCCATCCAACCATCCACCCATCCATCCATTTATCCATCCAGAGGGGGAGGGAGAGAGAGAGAGAGAGAGAGAGAGAGAGAGAGAGAGAGAGAGAGAGAGAGAGAGAGAGCGAGAGAGAGAGAGAGAGAGAGAGAGAGAGAGAGAGAGAGAGAGAGAGAGAGAGAGAGAGAGAGAGCGAGAGAGAGAGATAGAGAGAGAGAGAGATAGAGAGAGAGAGAGAGAGAGAGAGAGAGAGAGAGAGAGAGAGAGGGAAAACAAGATACAGATGGCATCACCATCATCCAAATTTGCTATTGTGTTAGTTTCTGTATATTTGCAGGTGGCTGGTGAATCCAATACGCGCCCGTAATGTTCTTCCACAAGCAGGACATGACACTGTAGATGGCAGACCCTGGATAGGTGTTGATAGCTCGTGATTTCCTCTAATCGTGTTTCGTTTCGGCTTCAGTGAAGCGCTCGCGCTCGAATGAAGCAGCACCGTTGTTTGTCTCGCCGTGCCATGTTGAGTTATCATGGGATATAGCCTCTCCCAAGACTCAAGTCCACACTTCGGTGCATGTCAACCGATGATCCGGCATTGAGTGCACAATCATCAGCAAACACGAAGTCTACTTAAACCTTGGCTTTGGCCTGGAGTCGTATATAGATAGAACAGCTTGCCTTCTGTGCGATATCTGATTTTGATGCCAGGGGCATCATTTTGAAAAGCATCGGTGAGCATAGTGGAAAACATCATGATGAATATTGTTGGCGCCAACACGCAACCTTGACTCCGTGGACTCCGCTGAAGACTGGGAACGAGTCAGACATCTCGCCGCCTTCAAGGACACGCGCAATTATTGAAGATCAACAATATGGAAGTGCAGAACTATTATGATGAATTTCTCCGGACAGCCATATTTCTTCATTGCTTTGCAGAGATCTTCACGACTGACTGTAGCAAAGGCATTGGTCAGATTAATGAAGGTGATGTAGAGGTTCATGTTCTGTTCTTGGTATTTTGTTAAGCTGCCTGGCTGAAAACACCACATCGATGGTCCCCTGGTCGGTTCTTGAAGCCACACTGACTCTCTGATAGCTGGTCCTGATCTGGGTTCTACACAAGGGGGTTCACATGTATTCCAGCAACTGAGAAAAGAAAGATTCCTTATGACTATCACATGATTGGCGATGTCCTTTCCACTTGTACAGATGGACAAGAAGCATCCTTGTACCCTCGAGGAATGGTTTCCTGGTTCCACATTGACAAACACAATCCTCGGTGAGTTTTGTGGCAAGGCATTGACGTTCATCATCGTATATTTCAGCTGGGATTACATCAGTTAAAGAAGTAAATTAATTTAGTTATTTGGTCTGTTATATAATATAAGAAAACATTATGTGATTAATAGAGAAATTGCAATCACAAAGAAAGCATTCCATGATGCTTCAAATCTATTGAGGAATATGATTTAGGCACTCCTCGGGGTGGACATTTAAAAATAAAATATGGACGTGAAACATGGACTATCAACAATAACAGCGGACGTGCGGTTCCTTTGGAGAATACAACGCATTTCATGGAGACGACAGGTTACGAATGAAGGGGTGCTACAAAGTGAAGAACTGGAAAGACAATTATTGAAGATCAACAATCTGAAAAAAGTTGGGGTTTATTTATAAATGTTACAATACACCCACTACTTGTTCATTCATGTTGTTGACATAATTGTCCGTTTCATACTTACAAATCTCAATTCAAGATGTTGTTTCTGAAAATCGCAATACTTTCAAGAGAAGTCGACAATGTGTTTGAATAAACTGGGCTGTGTGGGGAACTGGGTGAAATGTCACGGAATATGACAACTTTAACGCATAATAAAGGACTTTACTATTAAACATATTGATTTCGCTACTAAGCTGCACCATATTCACGTACAATCAATTCGCCCACCGTCGGAAAGCAACAACATTCCAGTCAGTGCTTTGACGGATTCTCAAGAGGAAACAGCCTCCACGTGGTTAGGTTCATTCAGATTTACGTCGATATCACTTTTAGCACACCACTTGATTGCCTTGAGTCTTTATAGCAATCCATGCCACCCGTCGTGGGTGGGTCGCATTTTTTAGAGCAATCACATTTAGTCCTGAATGCATATAAACTACAAACGCAGAAACGCGCCCGCGCGCGTGACGTCGTTGGATTTGTTGCGTTTGCAGCAGCATTAGGACGGGCATTGATCGGTCGAGATTACAGGCCAAGTAGGCCGGCGGATCAAGGCTGGCTGACCGAGGCTGGTGGACCGAGACTGGCGGACCGAGGCTGGCGGCCTGAGGCCGGAGGATCAAGGCTGGCGAACCAACGCCGGCATTAGTTACCAGACGATGTCATTCAGAGACTAGAACATCCGCCAAAGCGTAGTCCCACGTAGTTGTTTTTCTTGACTAAGTGTGATTTTATGATCAAGACGGCAGCCAGGAGACGGTTGTCTGAGTAATGTGCTCACAAGGGACCATTGCTTTAATTACAACTACTAATTGCTTCTCGACGTTGCAAATTGCTTCTACAGCAATAGAAGAGCAGTGCACCGAAATAGAAGAAAACATGAACAGTATCAACAGCACAAAGCGTGTTGAGTAGTGAAATATATCACGAAGAGAAGGCAAAGAAAAGTCAGCATTATCCAGGAAAAAGCTGAACAGATGTTCACAACAACCAGTCCAACTGAAATCCGAACATCATGAATTGCCCTCAGACATTTCCAATGCCACGAGACGAAATGGAAGCAGCTGTCAAATCGCACAAAAGGCGAAAACAGCAGGAATTGACAACACCCCATCGGAAATAATGAAATCTGGAGGAGAGGCCCCATGATTGAAGAAAGATAAAAAACATGCGGTTTGTTGACGACATCAACGGTCTAGCAGGCGATGAACAAGAACTGGTCAACCTAGTAAACCACCTTGACAAACGCTCCTCAGAGGACTTGGAGGAAATTAATACAGAGAAAACACCGCTCATGACAAACAACCAAAATTGCATAAATTCACGGATGGTAAAGAGCTAAAGATTGCCCCTCTTGCAAATATATCGGTGCAACGCTCTGAGGTGAATGATCAAAACTAGAAGTCCTTTCAAGAGTTGCGAGGTCCAATGTCCATGTAAAAGTCAACCTCTAGGGTACAGGTGCAAGAGAAAGTGGGCCATAAAACGGAAGAGCTGGACAGACAACAAAGAATGGACTGGACTTGACTTCCATGCGACACAAGTGGCAGCAACAGACCAGCAAAGGTGGAAGCAGATTGCCAGATTACCAGCGGAGGTGCTCCAATGACCAGCCTCGGTCATTTAATAAGCGGAGGGGAAGAAGAAGAGCCGAATAACTGTGGCATAAGCAACGAACATGCACGAACATGCACGAACATGCACGCGCGTTACAACCACTTGTACATAACAATGACAGTCTTGCACCGTTCTAATGCCTGCATAGCATTGGCAAAAACACGTTAACTTCATATACTAAATCAGTGTCTTGTGTCAATGTTTCCAATTTATGTTCCTTCTGTTGTTGTTGTATGAATTTCTACTTTTTGTTGTGGCTGTAGATGTTATTTGTTGCTTTGTTGATGTTGCCATCCTAACGGTTAGCGTCTGGAACCAAATGCACTTGCCAAGTATTAATTCACCAGCAGTCTTCATTGTTTAAAGCATGAAGATCTCCACACAACTGAGTATTCATTCTCAAACATGTATTACCATTCTCAAAGATGTGTTGACACACGCTCTTTTCTCGTCTCGCCTTCAGCCAGGCCTGGTGTTACTGCATTGCCTTCAGCCAAGCAAGCGAAATGCACTAAAACCTACACCCCGTACGCATTTCTCAACAATATGATGCTCAGTAAAACAAATATAAAAAAGGTCACGAGTAATGAGGATATGAAGCTACGAAGCTTAATTTAAATTTGTATTTAACGAAATATCGCCAGATAATGACTGACCCACTGACACACTTGCATCCGTATTATGCAATTACGCACACACGCACACACGCACATAGCACGCACGCACGCACACACGCACGCACGCACGCACGCACGCAAACGCTAACTCTTGAAGGTTACTTGGAGGTTAACACACGATGACGAAGCAGTTGCCAGAACAAGAACAAGAACAATTTCTATTTATTGATTTCTTAATATCTTAGCTCTAATATCGTAGCTCTAATGCCAACAAATCTGCCGGGTGAGCTGTGTCCATGTGTTTTATTCGTTTGGCAGCTGACATTGCTTGCAACCTATCTGTGCTATCAGCTCTCGGCGTGTTGTGTCTCGGCTTCTTGTGTTGTTACTGCCGATACACTAACCCCTGGTGTTACCGTTTCTCGGCGCGGTGTCACGACGTGCAGGGGTCAGTCAGGGAGGGTCCGAACACGTCGATATCCAAACTATAACTTCATTAGATTTCCCTTCAGACCAACGTGTTATGAAAACCGACGCGAATCGATGTAACGTATCCTAATGGGACGAGATGAATTTATCGATTGTTATTGAAGCTGTTCTACCGAGTGAAACGACGCCGCCAGCGAGCTGTTCCACTTGAGGCGGTCGATATCTCCGGCCCTACTTCTTCAAGCAGTACACTACAAGACTCGAATCACTAGCGAATGGTCACGGAAACATATCTGATGTTGTTGTTGCGATGTCACAAGTAGCTAGAATATGTTAACCCTGAACTGTCTGTATTTAACTGGAGGTTTATTTAACTTCCTATATCGTTTATATTTCTTTAAATAATTTTTTTATACGATTTTATAGATACGATCGTACTATTGACACGATCGTATTGTACTTATAGCATGTGATGAAGTTGTTTGACACTAATCTATGCTGCTATTCAGGAACCTCATCTTCATAGAAACCAAAGTGAACAGTTCAACCGGAAACTGCGTGTACGTTAAAGACAACGGAAAACGGAAATAAAAATACAACTTATATATATATATATATCTCTCACTCTAAAAAAAACACTCGTATAAAATACAGATCCAGTGTGTGGTAAGTGTTGAACATGTTATAACTATCTTTTTGGTAGAATGTCTAAATTGGCAACAGACGCACATGCACGCACACGCGCCGCGTGCGCACACACACACACACGCGCGTACGAGCGCACGCTCGCACGCACACACATAAACCAACAATGTCCACTACTGCCTAAGTTGTCATACAAACATTAGTATGGATAACACTAAACACAAATAGATTAAACTGACATTTGACTTTTTAACCATACTGTTGTATGGTTAAAAAGATACCGACAGAAATATTTTTTATTTTTGTCAAATTAAAACTAAACTGCAGTACATCTAGTGGGCGTGATGTAACTCCAGTAAAAGGACATCTCAGACTGAATATAAAGAAGCACTCATTCTCACGAAGACGATAAATCAATGGAATACAGGATCTGCTGACTTTATAAATGTTAACGATGTCAACACGTTTACAGAATTGAGATAACTCTAACAACAGTGATCCACACATAGATGTGACATTGATGATTTCCCAATGTGCCAATGGCTTCCTTGTCCACGTGCCAGTTGGAAGTATAAGCTATGGTTATTTAATCTTGTTAAAGGAAGTGTACAACAAGTTAAATTGGTTACCTGAACGTTAACTGAACGACTGTTTCACGGGACATTGCGGACATTGCAACACTGAATAATAAGTAATTTAGATTTGGCGATAAAACATATGTTAGTTTCAAGACAAGACATATATATATATATATATGTCTNCAGACAATAAATCTTCACATTTAAATGTGAAATATATTGTTTCTCATCGGTTGATTTTTTGTCTGTCAAATTCCCGTTGTACACAACTTATGCCGCTAAACATACTACAGCAATAAAACATAAAACACGAAATATAACATTGCTAATTTAGATACACTTTGAGTTCGACAAATTCAGATAACTTGGGCATGGTAATTGTACGAAATTCCCAGCTACCAAGGTATCGGTTAGCCAATGAAAATCGTAGTGCATTTCCTTTAAAACAATCGTTGCACGACAGAACGACGGTGCAGGCGAGCTGGCGTCCTACTCGGCGATCTCCGCAACCCACCGGTCACGCGTCGACGCTGCCGCGATAAAACGAAAAACAGACTACTTAGCCACCATCGACTCGTCACGTATGAGATGGCGTGCTGATCACTCGCGGTCACGCAGGGTGCTAGATCGATATGATACAATCCGTGACGCTGCCAACAACCACCAAATTGACTCATTAAATATGCAACGCCATAAACCGAGTTTCCAAGAATTAGAGTAGCGGGAGAACAAATGGCACGTGACAAGCATTCATTGGTACGCTTGCTACAATTGTGTACTATGAATTTATGCAACATGACAAGGCAAGTCCAACGTAGGGTGAAATGGGCCAAATTAATGGCATTTTATTTATTAATCAATAATACAACAACCTTGCATGTATCCATTTTAAGTTTTAATATGCACTATCGCACAGTCGTAGTACGTGCATGTATGCATGTTCATACGTAGTCGGTCGTATACGCAGCACGCTTGTGAATGTGTGTACGTGTGCATATAATATTATGTGCGCGCGCGTGTCTACGTATGCACTGTGTGCGAGTATGTGTGCGTGCGTGCGTGCGTGCATGCGTGCGTGCATGCGTGCGTGAGGACCTATGTGATTCCATGTATTCTCAATTATCTTCTCCCCCACTGGAGCACAAGGAACCACAATGCATGTACACGTGTGGTATATCAGTCGGTGTTGTACCATGTGTTGCGTCAACATTGTTGGTTAAGTTTGGGACTTACAACATGTCGTGTCCATTTTTCTCCTAATCGTGTCGTGCGTATTCATCTAACTTTTTACAAGAAATATAAGTAAAGACGGCTTTGTTTTGTATTGATTGTGATCATTTATAATATTGATTTTATAGATAAACCAATAGTTTTAGTGCTTTATAGATAAATCAATAGTTGTAGTACTACTATAAGCACATTACAGACAAGAGACATAATTTCAGGCACGGTGCAGTAATTACAGATTCCATGCAATCAATAACGTAATTGTGATTTCTCCTTGTCGTATCTTAATCTATTTTATGCACACGCAATCGCAGCCGTGAACTTGGCGAGAAATTGTGATTGTAATCAATCACATCACTAACACAATCGCCACGGGTCAGTTAGACAAACAGAAGGAAGACGCTGTAGGTATTGTCGGAGCAGACTGGAGATACTGGGGGATCCGCACGGCAACAACATGCTCATGTAACCAGGAGACACGGATACTGAAACCAGATCACAGATCTTGTTTGGCAACGACCGGGCCAACAACACCGGGCCGTCACCTGAGGATACTGCCTATATAGCAGCGTCTTTAACCTTGACAATGTTGATTTAGACACCCGTATCATGTAACGGAGTGTCACCAACAGTTTCACTACAAACAAACATATTAAACTGACATTTTAAAATATTGTATGGTTGAAACGATACCAATAAAATATTTTCTGATTTTCGTCAAATTAAAACAAGAATACGGTAGAAATAGTGTGCGTTGATGTAGCTCCAGTAAAAAGGCATCGCAGACTGAATATAAAGAAGCGTTCATTCTCACGAGGACGATAACTGAATAGAACATATGAGCTGCTGATTTTGTAAAATGTTAACGATGTCAACATGTATATAGTAAGTCAATGGCTGCCTTGTCCACATGCCCATTGGAAGTATGAGCTGTCCGTGCGACAGCTATGACAGCTGGACGAGGCATCAGGGACGACTTGTCATTGGAGACTGTTCGTGTGACAGTTACATGGACCATACACCAGAGAAGACTTGTCAATGGGGACTGTCCGTGTGACAGCTACATGGACCAGACACCAGAGAAGACTTGTCAGTGGGGACTGTCCATGTGACAGCTACATGGACCATACACCAGAGAAGACTTGTCAATGGGGACTGTCCGTGTGACAGCTACATGAACCAGACACCAGAGAAGACTTGTTGTCCGTGTGACAGCTACATGAACAACACACCAGATAAGACTTGTCAGTGGAGACTGTCCGTGTGACAGCTACATGGACAACACACCAGAGAAGACTTGTCAGTGGAGACTGTCCCTGTGACAGCTACATGGACAACACACCAGATAAGAATTGTCAATGGAGACTGTCCGTGTGACAGCTACATGGACAACGCACCAGAGAAGACTTGTCAGTGGAGACTGTCCGTGTGACAGCTACATGGACAACACACCAGAGAAGACTTGTCAGTGGAGACTGTCCGTGTGACAGCTACATGGAC
>SDWI01000295.1:412813-462819 GCA_009193005.1 Lamellibrachia luymesi
ATATATATGTTCCCGTGTGAAGCCACAATATGATAATAGTTATGAACTTTGTCGATTTCTGTATGATAAGATTGAACCGCGTCTTGGAGACAAAGCCCTACAACTTGGTCATCTAATGTCGAGACATACGTTTCGATCGTCCATCTGATGTGCGTGTGGCAATAAGTCGCGTTTAGGAGGGTCTTCTACACAGCGAGCAGGATGTAGGAGCATCGACTAATCGGGCTAAAGGTGGATGTTACAAGAGTTTTCGTCCAGGAAGATGACACGTGAACTTAGTTTAGCGATGTCAGGAAGCCACGTAAGGGCTGCCTGGTCGTCTCCTTCAACACATTCATTCTTCGTTATTAAACACCACAGGGTCGTACGCGCGGGCGTGCGTGCGTGTCAACGCTACTAAAAGGTATGGGCGTGTAAGATTGAATATGAGCAGTATGATATAGTAATACTAGACAATACGTTGACGTTGCAGTACTGTTGGTCGTACGACTGTTGGCTCGACGTATATGACCAATTATACAGATGTTCCATGCAGCCGTCACAATTCATACACATTCACTGGTTTGACGTTCATTATTTGGAACTGGTCGTTCGTTTTTTATTGTGTGTTCGATTTGTGTCACACCAGGACTGGGTGTAGTCAACGGAAACGTTTGTGCAAGACGGTATGCTTGTTTAACATTATATGAAATAAGCGACACATGTTCATACGATATTAGTCGTGTTGCTTCGAGTGTGTCTGACACACGTACTGACGTTATACGTGACTGAACTGGATCTACACAACAGAAGGCTCTACATACAACTCCATTTGGTCAGGTGTAGATCGCGTGGGACGTTTTGGCAGCCACGTCACGCAGTCATTCCTTTTCATAATGCTGGAGTGGAGCCCAGGAGTGCCTTAGACCTGCTGTTAGAGGACTTCGAGTGTCATTTACGTGTTGGCCCATTGTGGGTATTGACGAAGTTCCGTGAAATACATGTAGAGAACGTATAAGCGGGTATAGACGCTCAACAACTATCGACAACGTATGTAAATACAGGTGTGTCTTGGATATGATAAACCGTGAATGTATGAAAATAGAGAACCACGTTTTATTCCGCCAATTTCGGATAGATTTCTATTGATGGCCTGCGCAGTGGGGCATAAGAAGGATGTTAATGCGTGTGGTATACATGCAGTGGCATCCTGGAAATTAAAACTAAATAGTAAATTTGGTTCAATCGACATCATACTTTATTTTTCAATGTTAATCAAACAACATTGCTGTCAAAATACTTCTTATATTGACTGACATTCCTATATAAAATATACTATACATTAAAGTAACAAGTACAGGATGTTGTTACACTTTGTTACATCAACAGTAAGACAAACCAGTGACTATGTCACGTAGCATGAATTATCGTCATATCGATAATAATACAACCACCCAGATTTACAGTTCATACGCGGACACCAACACGATATCAAACCTATCACGCACGGAAACGCTGTTAATAAACAATGCAAATTATATCGTTTTATTACATCGTTACCTGAACACAACTGTCAAGATACGTTCCTTTTGGGGTCAAAGAAATGATAGACACATAACAATTCCCAAGATAACCTGCTTATGTTCATCCCAACTGACGCGTATTTGGGGTCAATTGCGTTGTAATTGAAACGCAAATTCCGGAATTGGAGATTTGGTTTTTAAAAGTAATTGGAATTGGTAAAAATGTAATTGGTATTTGCAAGTACTTTTTCAATTACATCATGTCACTTTTTAACTCAAATTATTCGCTACAAATAATAAAAAACATATTTTGCGCATATCATATTTGTTTGCCATTGTGTACCATATTTAGAAATTTAATAAAGCTGCTGTAACATAAATGTTGTTTTGTCAAGTATGCTGATGACTGCTCTGTTTACACACCGTTATTATTATGGAATTGGTATTTTTTTTAGGTGGATTTGGAATTGGTAGGGTGTAACTGATGCATCATTGGAACTGATACAATGTAACTAGCGCCATGCATCTGATGTGGCAGAAGTATATATATATATATATATATATATATATATATATATATATCTTCATTTTTGCTACTATGATTACTGGAATAAACACAATAAAATACATCTCACACAAGCGGCTTTATCTTGAATGTGATATGCCTTGTTTAGATTAACAGAAATAAAATAAACCAGAATTAAGATGAACTTCATTTTATGAACTGTGTGCATGCACTGTTGTAATTATGGCTGAAAACATGCATGAATTTTTCTCCTGGGAGACTTTGCCTGTAGCAGTGTTATATTGATAAAACCTAATTAAATTAAACACACAGCCACTGTGAGTATTAAAATCAATCATGTTTTGTTTATACTTCATGGATGGGGTGCCTAATGATAGTTATCAACAAGACATGTACCCGACTAGTGACTCTGCTACACAACTGTCATTACGTTCCCACCACAGTGACTGTGTCACAAGACTAAATCTCATATAAATCTCTTAAAACAAATCAACCCAACATTTCAAGGGAAGAATTTGCCTAATCATTGTTACAGCATAATTTACGGGCACATTTTCTATTTTGGCATTATCACAAACTGTACATATCACATTGTACGGGGTGGTCACATAAGCCCGCTGTCCACAGGGACGCTAGAAAATGGTGGTGTTGGACATTAGGCAACATACACATTGCCAATCAAATGACTGCCACTATATATACCGAAACATAGTCAGGATGCTCCAACACTGAACT
Organism: Lamellibrachia luymesi; assembly: GCA_009193005.1. Taxonomy (NCBI): domain Eukaryota; kingdom Metazoa; phylum Annelida; class Polychaeta; order Sabellida; family Siboglinidae; genus Lamellibrachia; species Lamellibrachia luymesi. The sequence continues at coordinate 415,577 of SDWI01000295.1, forward strand.
AAATGAATATAACTTGACGGAATATGCAAAACCGCCATATTGGTTCTCTCGTGACAATTCATGAATATACTATGTGCTTTATACAATCACATATAAGAACAACAAAATAGGCAGCTTAATATGATTTAGCTGACGTGAGATGGCTATCAAGATATCACCCACCACATAGCCCAGTTCGGATATCCACAATAGCGTCAGTGTACATTAATTCCAGCTTCACTCATTAGTACCACCCAACAATATGTAATACGGTTTTTGGACTTATGCGGCCTCCCCTAAAACATGGAATGTATCATTTACTGAGACAGTGTTTACATATAAAATAACCTCTTGTATATATATATTATAAATATAATATATGTAATTATATGTATATATATTATATATAATTATTGCATATAATCTAAAAAGGTTATTTGACATAGACAATATTCTTCCAACTGTTGACACCAGTTGCTGTGAGTAGATGACTGAAGCCAAAAGTAAGAATGTTGTCCGACTCTAGTGAGGAGAAATTGGGTGTACTGTTTGTGCATCATATATACGCACACAGGGGTATATATATATATATATATAATATATATAATAGCCTGTTAAATTATAATTATTATATAAAGGAAGCTATTTTACAATTATAATAACCTTTTACATTACATATATAATAATTATATAGTATGTCTATATTACGTCTGTATGCTGCACAAACAGCACTACCCCATTCCTCCTCACTAGAATCAGACAACTATCTTACTTTTAACTTCCCCTATACTCATCCACTCACAGCAAGTAGTGTGAACGTTGGAAGAACATCGCACTCAGTTCTCATTCAGTCAATCCCGCTGCTCCTGTCAACTTGAAATGAAAGCAGCTTTATAAGGACAGCATAGTGAACCATGGAGGATGCTGGCTACATCAGAGCGAGTGGTGTCTTGGTGTAGATGCTGGCAGCACTGAGAGGTGTAATGCAGAATCAGTGGTGTCATGGTGTAGATGCTGGCAGCACTGAGAGGTGTAATGCAGAATCAGTGGTGTCTTGGTGTAGATGCTGGCAGCACTGAGAGGTGTAATGCAGAATCAGTGGTGTCTTGGTATAGATGCTGGCAGCACTGAAAGGTGTAATGCAGCATCAGTTTTGATGCACTCAACTTGTAGAGCCATATGAAGAATGAACCACATCATTTGCTAGTGACATAAACGCAGTCAAGACCACTTGGTGTCTGTTCCTCCACACTGATGAATCCAAACAAGTATATATAAAGAAGACTTAGGAGGACAATTGACTACACATGAGACAACGGCATCTTTGAACGCTGTCTCTGCCATTCTTCGTCACTTGAGTCAGACAGCTCCAGCGGAGGCACGTCCTGGCGCCGTCGCCGGTGTCTATGTGACTGTCCCTGTTTCACACCCTGCCCTTCACTCTGCTTTGATGATGACCCCTTCTCGTATTTGCGCCTGCGAGGGGTCCGAGTCCTGGGGTATGTGCTTCCAGAGTCTGGTTGAGACGCCTGCCGATACAGGTTTCCCAGACGTGTGTCGGCAACAGGAATCTCCTGTAGAGATTCAGCCGAGTCTGAAGTTGACACTCCTGGGCATGTGGCAAGTGTTCTCACAGTGTCTGTCAGGCCATTAGTGCAAACAGGCGGTGGCAAGACGCTCGCTGCCACCTTCATACGTGCTGGGTAACCCTGAGGCTGGAATGTGATGTCAGGATCTACAACAGATGTCACCCTTACAATACAGGTTCATGAAACATTATTACATACAACACTGATAAATACATGTATCACCCCTACAACAACTGACCATACATTACTGCTACTGGATAGACAGAATAAAGACTGTTGAACACACAACAACATATATAACTGTTGCCAAATATGAACATTACTGCTACAGAGAATATGAAGACAGACAGTTACAGGGAATGTGAACACACACACATCACTGCCAAAGCACACACAACAGACATGTGATGTTATCAGTGCAGAAGCTAGCTTAAGCTTCTGATGCATGCACATCGCATTAGATCAAAACCTTTCTCAGGCATGCAAGTGAACAATGCGGGGCCACAGCAGTCTAGAACCTAATCAGAGATGCCAAAGAATAAAAGTAAACACCAAGAGAATTTGCCACAGGCAGCACTCAATATGGATTGGTTGTGGATAGAGTATATTATGGTACTGTAGGTGCAAAATGTTGCAATCTGGTAATACGTATCTTGGAGAATGTTAGAAGTAATTACAAGGGGTCTCTATACCTTGTTAATGAACATCAGAACTGATAGTAATACTTCTTGCAACACTCGCAACTGAAATATTAATTTATAAATCAAAATAATAATATCTTATAAAATACAATATATCTAGCTGAAATTGGAAACCTGGCATCTCTTTTGAACTGTGGTGGTTTGCTTGCCTGGAGCCAAAATAGAGGCGATAACTGAGAGGGTAAAAAACATCGTAGGTTTGGGTAAGGGTGGATCTGTTTTAGTACACGTAGGGACAAATAACGTAGAGAGGGAGGGTACAACTGCCATAGTTAGGAAATATAGGCAGTTGGTCAGAACACTAAAACAGACGCGGGTTGAGCAGGTAATACTGTCAGGGATTTTACCTGTAATGGGCAGGAGGGGTCACAAATATCGAAATTGTCGGGGGATGGCAATTAACATGTTAGTCCAGAAGTTATGTAGGGAAGAGGAAGTTGGATTTGTGGATTTATGGGGAAGTTTTGTTGGGAGGGCTGATATGTACATGAAGGATGGGCTTCATTTAAGTGGAAAGGGGGCGGCAGTATTCGCGGACAAACTTTCAGCAGCAGTAGATAGTGACTTGGGTACAATGACAAATATTTTTGGAAGTAAACATTCTTTAAACTAGAAGTGCAGGGGGGTTACCTAGAGGTGTCTCAAGCAGAACAAGAGGCCACTAGCACAGATAAACCAATATCAAATCATCCGAAAAACATCTCTGAAAAAGGTTATAGATGCGTATGTTTAAATGCAAGGAGCATAGTAAATAAGAAAAACGAATTAAACATTATGGTAGAAGATATTGACCCTCACATAATTGGTATAACTGAATCATGGGCCAACATAGATATAACAGATGCTGAATTAGGACTGACAGGATATGTAATGTTTAGGAAAGATCGAATAGGAAGAAGGGGCGGGGGAGTTATTTTATATGTTAAAGAATCTATTCAGGCTTATGAAATAAAACTAGAAAGGGAAGCAGATTGCGATGAAGCTGTTTGGTGCAAAATTGTTTCAGGAAATTCAAAATTAACTATTGGATTAGTTTACCGAAGTCCAAACATAAACGAAGAGGACAACACAAAAATAAAAAACGCTATAAAGGAAGTTAGTAAAGGGGAATGTATCATAATGGGAGATTTTAACCATGGACACATACAATGGAATTCTCTAGAGAGCACAGGGATTGAGGACCAACAATTTCTATTTTTAATCCAGGATAGCTTTCTTACTCAGCACGTACTAGAACCAACCAGGGGAGAAAATGTATTAGATATAGTTTTGTCATCACAAAAAGAATTAGTGGACAATGTAAAAATATTTGAACCATTGGGTAATAGTGACCATAATCAAATACATTTTGACATCAATGTAAAATCAGAAAGTAAAAATAAGAAAACGTACAAGAGAAACTTCCACAAAGGTAACTACAAAGATATGAGAAAATACTTAGCAAAGCTAGATTGGAATAACATGCTGATGAATAAGACCGCAATTGAATGTTGGAATATTCTAAAATATGAAATTGAGAGTATCATCGATAAATTTGTTCCCTTCCAAAAACAAGGAAAACGGTGTAGAAAGAAACACTTGTCAAAAGAGGCTATTAGAAAAATAATGCTAAAACAAACTATGTGGAGGGTTTATAGGCGTACCAGAAAGGACGAAGACTATGCAAAATACAAAGAGGCACTTAATGCAGCTACAACTGAAATCAGACAATCTAAAAGAAGCTATGAGCAAAAACTAGCATGTAACATAAAAAATGACAGCAAGAGTTTTTATGCATATGTCAGGAGTAAACAAAACGTACAAGACAAGGTTGGACCTCTAGAAGACAGTGCTGGAAATATAATATCACAGGGGTTTTTAATGGCGGAAGACCTAAATGGTTACTTCAGTTCAGTGTTTACCAAAGAAGATATTAGTTCATTACCAGTTGCTGATGCTAAATTTCAGGGGGCTAAATCTGACTATTTAGGTCCGTTAGTTGTAACTCCAGAATTGGTAGCTAAGAAAATAAAGGCAATGAAGGATAACAAATCACCGGGAGTGGATGGGATTCCTCCAAAATTACTAATGGAAACAGTAGAACAAATCAGTATACCACTTGCAAGAGTATTCAACTTGTCATTAAAAGAGGGAGTTGTTCCGTTTGAATGGAAAGAAGCAAACATCATACCATTATTTAAAAAGGGTTCGAGAAATAAGTCAGAGAATTACAGACCAGTGAGTTTAACGTCAGTGATTTGTAAATTATTAGAAAGGTTAATTAAAGACCATATGGTGGACTTCCTCGTTAAGCATAAATTATTAAATTCATCTCAACATGGATTCCTTAAAGCGAGGTCATGCTTAACAAATATGTTATGTTTTTTGGAAGAAATCACTAAGTGGATAGACGTGGGATCGCCAGTAGATATTATCTACTTAGATTTTCAGAAAGCTTTTGACAAAGTGCCACATCAAAGATTACTACTTAAATTAAAAGCCCATGGTATCGGGGATAGCATAACTGACTGGATAGAACAATGGCTGACTGACAGAAGACAACGAGTTGTAGTAGATGGAGAAGTTTCAAATTGGAAATCGGTTTTGAGTGGGGTACCTCAAGGATCAGTATTAGGACCTATATTATTCTTAATTTATATCAATGACTTGGACGACAGTATAACAAGTAACGTACTGAAATTTGCGGATGACACAAAACTGTTTAGAAAGGTTAATACTGATGGTGATAAACAACATTTACAAAACGATCTAGACAGATTAGTGAAATGGTCTGAGAAATGGCAGATGTTGTTCAATTTTGGGAAATGTAAATGCCTACATACAGGACATGGGAACTTGAATGTAAACTATAAAATGGGAGATACTGTTCTGGGTACTACTGTAAAAGAAAAGGACTTAGGAGTTACAATAAGCGCTGATATGAAAGTTTCAGAGCAGTGTGGTATTGCAGCTTCAAAGGGTAATCAAATTCTTGGATTGATTAGAAGAAACATAACATACAAGGGAAAAAAGTTAATTATACCTCTTTATAAAGCAATAGTTAGACCTCATTTAGAATACTGTATACAAGCATGGAGACCATATCGTAAGAAGGATATAGATACGCTTGAACGCATACAAAGGAGAGCAACTAAAATGATTCCAGAACTGAGAGACCTTAGTTATGAAGAACGCCTGAAAGAATGTGGTTTAACAACTCTAGAGACAAGGAGGTTAAGAGGAGATCAGATTGAAGTTTTTAAGATATTGAATGGGTATGAAAATATTGATAGAAATATGTTTTTCTCACTCAAGAAGGATAGCAGAACTAGAGGACATGAGGTAAAATTAGTAAAGGATCAATGTAGATTGGACATCAGGAAGCACTCGTTCTCACAGAGGACAATAAATGAATGGAACAAATTGTCTACAGATTGTGTAACTGCTAGCAGCGTGAATATGTTTAAAAACAAGGTTGACACATATCTCAGGAGGGCGGGTTATAAGTAGATGAACACTGTTGGACTCTCGATAAGCCAATGGCTTCCTTGTCCATTTGCCATCTGGGCCTTTGGCTTGGATGGCAAATCTTGTTAAATCTTGTTAAAACTGATGCGTGCAGAAGCAGGACCTAATGCAGGCATGTCACCAACCAGCAATGAATGTACGGGGTCGACACATTACCATCATCACCACTGCTGCATGGCAGGGCCAGTCTCTCTACCTCTACTCTCCGTCCGACCGCTTTCCCCCTCGAGTGTTCTTCCTGCCCCAACTCCTCACCCTTGGGGCTATGTGGAGATGTTGACTGCACCAGGTCTGTGGGCACACAGCAGCATGCAGGGAACAGGAAGACTCGAGCGGGGAACATGCAAATCATACTTGTCTCATGCAGGGAACATGCAAATAACCAGGCATCCAGACATTACAACAGTGGTATTTAATTTTTTTGCGCTGTTACCCATTGAGCCAGCCACAAAATCGTAATTTACCCCTCCCGTCTCCACACTAAGGACTTTCAATGGACTTGTCAACAATGCTTGTAAAGCCTGTTTGCAAAAACGCTTCCTTGTATGACTGTTTATGACCAATTCAAGCGTTAGATAAACGTCAGGGGTTGTGCCTGCATTACAAAACATTATATATTATATAATTTGCACAAAAAAAATTGTGTAATCATGGAAATATTTATGTAATAAATTGATCATTTACTGATGTACACATTAATTTGGAAACTATTTTAGCATTTAATTATGTGACATATTAATTGGCATACCACCAATGCACAGAGAGATACCACTTTGAATGCAATATTGGTATAAAATATGTTAAAATGACTTAAAATAAATCAAGTGAAACATGAAGGAGACCTTCACTTTCGTCGTCGATGTCGCCCGACATGATGACTTCACTGTTGGAGCACATGTCGACAGATACGCCACTGACACTTTGAGGGCCAGTCGACACTACCTTGCCTGCATCATCTCTTATGTCACCTGTTTTCCACAGTTGGGAATGAATGGCATTTTAGTCATGCATGGTATAGAAATAGGAGAGAGCAACTAAGACAGCCTAGCCTGACACAAACAGACATGCATATATCCATCAGGACAGGGTTCAATGCATTACATGGCACTAGTTACTGTTTCTTCCAAAAGTGTATACAGAATGTGACAAATTACTGTCTGTATATCACACGTGTGTTGCTGAGTTTTGATAAATTTTGTTGCTTCATGACTTTGTATTACGTGTTATTAAAAAATACTATAATTAATCGTAATTGATGTAACTGCTGCAATTACATAAAAGAAATCAATTACAAATATGGCATAATTTCAGAACCAGAATCAATTTCAATTACAGTATTCTGCATGTAATCAATTACAATTACATTCTTGTACATGTAATCGATTAAAATTACAATATGATACATGTAATTGATTTACAGTATTGTGCATGTAATCAATTACAATACTATTTCTGTAATCAATTACGATTACAGCATTCTGCATGTGATCAATTGCAATTACAGTTTTCTGCATGTATTCGAGTACAATTACTTAATTTGACCCAACCCTGGTATCCACACATGCGCACAATGTAGCATGCGTCCTATAACTAGAGTACACTACATATAACTAGATACATTTAATGACTACATCACATTTTCAATCCATGCAGATAGAGACCAAAAGTCACTACGTTGATATCAAGAAACTATGAACAAAGGAGATCAACTTCAAATTCCTAGACTTCTGCGACCAAAATCATACACAAATATCAACAGCTAATAAAAATGTAGCTGATTAACTTGGTAACAAATTCTCCGAGTTTAGTCAAAATGAGTCGAATTAAAAATTAATTCAGTAAAAATTCCCAGCTTAGTCAAAGAAATTAAATGTTATGAAATTCCCCAATTTTTCTGCCTGGCTCTAACTCTGTTTGTGCCTTGGTGTGCACATCTCTTATTCGTGCACTGCGAAACGTCAACTGCATATTTTTATTCAATGCAATTTAACACTATTCTATAAAAAACACATTAGTATTATATAATACATGAAAGTGACATGCATCTATTCTGCGCCAAGATAAGCCCTACTCGATCACCTACCCAGTGCTGGCAAGGTGTGCAACATGACTGGGTTAAGTTGCATGTCAGCTGTTTGTGATCGACGTTTTTTGCGACGTTTCTTTCGTTTCTTTGCACCGTCACGGGAAATACTCCCAGCCCGTTGGGGGGCTATGGGGGGCATGTCTCCGTACTCCTGCATACATAGAGTACATGGACAAGTGATTAGCAAGTGGGAATTGTAACAGTGTATGCGGGAGATTTTCTTCACAGCCAAGAATATGTAGACATTTTTCAATATCACACCAGTCTAAAACATAAATAAATTGACAATCTGAGTTATCATGGATAAAACAATTGTCGCATGTTCTACAAGAAAAAATACAAGAAGCCCAGCTTACAATATTTTACAATTTAAAAGCATACATTTCATAAATGTTATTTTGTATATCATTTATTTTTTATTAATACCAACTCTATGCATTTTGTGTATACTATGCATTTAGAACATTAATACTTACATGTTACTTATAATGCAGATACTTCCACTTAAACATTGTCACAAAGCAGTGAGTTGTATGTCAGCGGTCACTCAAATTTATTATATCAATTCCAATTGCACCTCAAAAATATCAATTCCAATACACCGATTCCGATTCCAATTCCAAATAACAGTACGTGGACAAAGCAACCGTAGACATATTGACACCAAAAAATTACATATATTTTAGAGCAGCTTTATTTAATTTCTGCATATTATAACATTTGGCAAACAAATAAAATGTACTCAACATCATTATTATATTTTATTCATTATTTGTAGCAAACAATTTGAGTAAAAAAGTTACATGATGTAACTGAAAATACTAATTAAATTTTTACCAATTCGAATTACTTAAAAAAACACCAGTTCCATAATTGCAACTGGAATTGGCGTTTCAATTCCAATTACAACATGATCGAACCCAAGTCTATTTTACACACCGGTCAACCGACAGATAGCTGTCCTACATACGTATATTTGGGGTGACATCATGCTGCCATTTTGTTTTCTCCACTCCAGCTTGGGCGACGACTCAGAGCCTGTGTTGGGCAGGGGAGGCGTTGGTGTGGGAGTCATTGGCTGGTTCCCGTATGTCGACAACTCATGATGGTCTGGGCTACAGGGGCGTGACAAGAAGATATGTCTCAGCAAAACATAATCAGGTAACCACTCTCATCACCGTGATTCTTATCGTAAATCCAGTAATCCAAAAAACTACCTAATTCCAAAAACAAAGCAAACTGGAAAATTGCAGGCACAGTACACATATTGACAATGCAGTGAATGAAAAGTCGATTACTGTAAAATTTCAACCAGAAAAAAACTTTAAAAAATGTACATTTCCAATTTGACTCTTGAACCGCCTAAGCACATCCAATTGCTTTTTGGATTATTGGAACTTTTTTTTACAAAGGCCCTATGTCTGAAATATTAATAAAATCTGGTGCAAATTGTGACATCAGGAATCAATGTATATAAAGGTGGTACATGTAAAGCAAGTCTGGAGAAAGTAACATATCATAAATACTTTTCTAAAACTATCACAGAAATTTCTGGTTCTGCAAACATGTTTCTGACAGCAGAATACTACTCAAATCTGGGAAACAAATTTATGAAAAATATTAATACCAATCAAGTAACAGGAATACAACCATGTGAATAAAATTGGTGGTGTTTTTTGCTTTGTAGAATATGGGATGAAGGGTATTTCCACAAACTGTAAAATAATGATTTTAATTTTTTACAAACTATTAAGTTCTTCTGGCTTGGCATTAGATATGTATTAGTAAAAATGCATTGGAAACATGGTATCATGTATTACTATGCAGACTCACTCATGTATTACTACGCAGACTCACATATTACTACGCAGACTCACTCATGTATTACTATGCAGACTCACTCATGTATTACTATGCAGACTCACTCATGTATTACCATACATGTTAAGTCTCCCCCATTCGCCGGGAGGCTCCTGGAATTCCACCAAATCTCCTGGAAAGGAGAACCAATCTCCTGGATTGTCAGTGAAATCAAAACAAATTTTTTTTCTGTTATTTTCCGAACTCGGCATGACCTAACTGGGTTTTATTTCCGGCTGACTCGAGTATGTTTTTCTGAGTCAACAGAAAGCGGTCAATACCGGTTCTGATTGGCTGTTTTCTGTAACGTGCTCGGTCTGGGCTTGCCGACCTTATACCGTTTTCGATTCGCTGATTTTCCCCACGTGTTCTGTGCACCAAGTGTTATAAAGCGTCTGATTCGATGTTTGTTGCACGGAAACAATAGTATGGCGAAGCGATGGTGTGATTTGCCATGCGATAGTTCAGCAAAGAAGAAAAAATACGTTGCAAAATACAAGCCGGAATGGGCGACTGACTTGCAGTTTATATGCCACAGTGACAAAGGACCGACGTTTGCATACTGTAGAGTGTGCAATACGCACATAAACGTAGTGTACGGTGGCAAGAGCGACATTGTTCGCCATGCAAGCTCGGCCAGTCACTGTATGTTGCAGAAAGCCACATCATCGCCGACAGCGAGCGTGTGTTCTCGATGTGTTGAAAGATCGACACTGACTCTCGGTTGCAGCTCGGCAACGACACCCTGCGTGCGCTGCCGTCATGCAAAATCAACACGGACGATCTTTGCTATTCCTTTGTGCCAGAGAAGGATCTTCTCAAGTCGGATCACCAGTAAATGTGTAGGCTCGTGTCTGTTGTGCATGCTCTGTGAGATCGACATGGACGCTATTCTTTTCTGGTAGATTTGTGATATATGTGTGAGGGTTTTCATAAATTATACGCGTGTACCTGTCATGCTTGGTAAAGTCACCCGGCAAGCTCTATGTGAGATCGATATGGGCGTTATTCTTCTGTGCCAGATGTCTAGAGCTGATGAGTTATTTGTGAATATATATATATATAGTGTGCTTTTGTATCATGTATGAAGTGTTGGTGATTGGTGATAATAAAACATGGTTGTTCAGTTGGAAAGTATTCTTTTTGTAATATTTTGTTCTCTTAGACCCTCCAATTTACATACAAGTCCCTGATTTTCCGAGACTACCCGATTTACGTATAAATCCCCGATTTTCTGAGACCCTCCGATTGACATATAAATCCCCATTTTTCCGAGACCCTCCGATTTACGTATAAATCTCCTGGATTGGCATTTCTGAAACTTAACAAGTATGGTATTACTACGCAGACTCATTCATGTATTACTATGCAGACTCATTCACATATTACTACACAGACTCACTCGCATATTACTAAGCAGACTCACTCATGTATTACTGTGCAGACTCACTCATGCATTACTATGCAGACTCACTCATGCATTACTACGCAGACTCACTCATGCATTACTATGCAGTCTCACTCACATATTACTATGCAGACTCATTCACATATTACTACACAGATTCACTTATGTATTACTATTTAGACTCACTCACATATTACTATGCAGACTCACTAATGTATTACTATGCAGATTCACTCATGCAGACTCACTCACATATTACTACGCAGACTCACTCACATATTACTACACAGACTCACTCATGTATTACTATGTAGACTCACTCATGCATTACTACACAGACTCACTCATGTATTACTATGTAGACTCACTCATGCATTACTATGCAGACTCACTCATATATTACTATGCAGACTCAATCATGTATTACCACGCAGACTCACTCATGTATTATTACAGACTCACTCACGTTTGACTATGCAAACTCACTCACATATTACTATGCAGACTCACTCATGTATTACTACGCAGACTCATTCACGCATGCCAACAACTGCACAAACACGTATGTGACAACTTAACATGTCTACACTGCAACAAGATATAAAACTTGACAAAACACCTAAGTCAGTACCTTTACCTAGCCGTCCTATGAATATATGAATTAATTAGAAAGAACAAGATGTAACTTAGGAGTAAGCGGTTTACACTAACCAGACTTGGGGGTCAATTACATTATATCAATTCCAAACCAATTACAAATATCAATTCCAATTCCTCCTCAAAAATAGCAATTCTAAAATACCAGATCCAATTACTAATTACATATCAAAATAAAGCATGTGAATATATGAACTACAGACATACTCGATGTCCATAAATAACATCCATTTTAGAGCAACTTTATTTAATTTCTGCACATTATGGTACATAATGGCAAACAAATATGACATTTGCAACATATTATATTGCACTGATTATTTGTAGTGACAAATTTTAGTAAAATATTTACATAACGTAATTGTGAAAATAACTGAAAAGTATTTGAAAATACCAATTACATCTTTACCAATTCCAAATGTGGAATTGGAATTAGCATGTCAATTCCAATTAAAATATAATTGACCACAAGTTGTTCACTAACACAGCCCAACAGCAATGAAAGTTCAATCCCACTACCAAACAATGCTGAGTAGGTCAACAATGAAATAAAATAGGCCTGTAATACATACATTAATTACAATTCTAGTATCACTAGAACAAACAGTGATCAAATAAGTGATGCTACTAGTTGAATACTGATAGCTAGAGATGAGGAGTAACTATAGATGGTCCCCATAACAGAGTTAAAGAATAACTCTTGATGACCCTAAAGGTGATTAAAACAACCGAGACAGCCTTAAAAGAGAGCTAGTGTATAACTACAGATGGCTACCAATATAGATTGCTAATAACTATAAGTAGCAGTGTTATGTAATAACTGGAGACAATCAATATAAGTAGAGAATAACTGGATTTCTATAGTGTTAGAGAACAAACCGTTATTAATGCTAAGTAGAAAGCAAGTGAGAGAAAGAGAGAAAGAAGAGAGAAACACATAAGTCACCTATGCATGAGAGAAGCTCACAGTGGAGACGGTGGCAGTTACAACTTACACTGGGCCTGTGTTGGCTTGCCAGGCGGGTCTACAAGCAGCGACCCAGTTACAACACTCACACACACACCGCTGCATGACACTGATACAATGCAACAGTGACAGAACTGTAACACAGTGACGCAACTCACTGCAACACAACTGATTGTAACACACTGACAAAACACATTGTAACAATGACACAACATACTGTGACACAAGACAGTGACGCAACTCATTGCAACACAGTGACACAACTCACAGTCACACAGTGACACAACTCATGGTAACACAGTGATGGCTGATTGTAACACACCTCACTGTAACACACTGAAACAACACAGTTACATGATTCACAGTAACGCACATCACTGTTAAATATTTTAGTGATGTGTAGAATAATGGTAGGTGAGACCGGGGTTAGTTGTAACAAAAACAGCATAATATGCGCAAATGTGAAATATTATTTCACATTTGCGCAATGACATGTTAATGTTACAAATTACCCCAATACAGGGCAAGTTGTAAAATGTTTCATCATTGTGACAAAATGTGTTACAACTAGCACTGGTCTCCCCTACAAATATAATTTTGAACACCCTAAGTCTGTCAAACTTACGATACTGACGTGATACAAATGACATGCATGGGGACAGAAAGGACTGGTTGTAATACAAGTGACTGACACCGACACAAACTCTACGACATAGTGACACATTATGACACTAATACACAACTCTAAACCAGACAAACTGAAACAAACAAACTGTAGATGGCTTTACCTGCTGGTCGGCCGACCACTGTCAAGTTCGTATTCTTCCGCCTGTGGAACTATTTTATTTGTCTGCAAAGAGATCATAACTTGCTGTAATGCCTCCATAGTACACACTCTAATGCTACGCAAAGTGTATTTATGCTCAAAATATGGGGGCTTAATTTGCTGGTATGATATTAAGTTACTGACATGTCAAAATAGGATATTATAATTAATACCTATTAATTAATACCTAGAAACATTAAGACTGACCTTGGTTGATTTATTATTTGTGAATTCTGATTTCCCATCTTCCATGTGCTTTTCCCGAGCTTCCTTTTCAGCCTTCTCACGCAGCTGCACAACGTATTCATATGTGCTGATCCCACGGTAGACTGTAAAGGAGACACAAGAGAAATTAATTAGAATTCATCTAGATCCCAGTCGGACAATATACGATAAACGTGACAGAACTACTGGTCGAGTGAAATCACCACCAGTGATTTAGAAACATCTGCTACCATCTAATAACCCATTTCATATGTCTGTCTATGAGGATGCACCACTAAACCATGGCCTCTGATGCAATGTCTTCGGATTCAAGACTGGTTGAGTATTGACAGTGCAGGCAATATATTCATGTCCTTAATTATTTCCACAGTTCACCAGGTAATAAGATGTTTCTCTGGCAATAGTCATTGTTACTGTTGTAAACTGTAACAAACTGCAGTAAACACAGCACGGCTCGACATGTTAGAGATCATTTGCAGTTTTGGTTTGTTTGTAGCACAACAAAAAAATATGCAGCCAATTATTAATTTACTATTACTACAGATGGAATATATGGCAGGGTTTACAACTACCTTAAATGTTCTTTCTGGATAACAATAAAAACACAAAGCATAATCCTAAATCCTGTTTGTCAACAAAACAAGTAATAGTTGTGTTGCAAAGTTAACTCAAACATAGCAAAGCAGTTGGTTTTTTTTATCTGTTGAGAGAAGATTTCAGTACGACAGATCAGTATACAAGACGTGTGGTGTGTGATGCTATGGTAAGACAGGCCAGCATAGCGGCACTGACGATGTCCACTATTCAAATTGTTTTAACTCACAATTATCCACTATGTGGAGCCACTTATACATTTTCGCCAAGGCAAATGGCTCAGCATTTCAACAGGAGTAATCATGGATTATTGCTCATACATTTGTTTCGAGATTTTCACGGTTTTATGTACCCATAATACATGTATCCAAAATTTACGACAGCTGCAATGGCGGACGATGTTACTTCTACTAATGATGGTGATAACGAAGTTAACAATGGTGTCAAACTTTATTCTAACAGTGCCAGTATATTTAATCGCTACTTTGATGATGAAGTGATGTAATTATTTGTTGGTTACCACAATGACGATAACTAAAATAGTCTGGCTTGTTTTACTTGTTGATCATTCTACTTTCAAGATATACATGGTGTTCCTATTCATAAAATACACTGTTGTTGCTCGAAGCTTGATTTGAAGTGACATAGTCGATTTTCTGACAAAGTCATTGGGAATGCAGTATTCAGTGGTCACAATAATATATTTTATTTGATATAGCGCCAGATCCAAGTTTTAATTGTTCATGGCGCTTTACAAGACAAATGCAAGGCTGCAGTACTAAAATGGCTAAATCTAATCTGAAATGAGCAATCACTATCTTATGCTAGGTTCCTACTATAATCCTCTGGCCATTTCTTCTACAGTCTCTTTAATATAAACGGTTAATAATTATTATTACCTACGTGTAGTTTTGACTATATTTGACAATAATTTTATCCTATTTATTTTTTCGTTATTTTACAAAGTTGGTATCCAAAAATTAAAAGTATAATGACACATAATGATCCAGCTATAAAATGTCAGAGTATCAGAGGACGGGGGGGGGCAGCAATAAGACAAAGGGGACATGCATTCTGCCTATAAAAGTTACTTGCTGAACAAAGACACACTGCACCAGATAACCAGCTCCCTGCTGGTCTCCACCATAATCATACAGCCCTTTAATGATTTTGCAATAAAAGGCAGCATATCATGGCTGTAATAACCAGTGACCAGGCCCCCCCACTGAGAGCCAGTGACCAGGCCCATAAACTCAACATGAGCAGTGTCTGTGGTTTCCTGAAGCCTACAGCCATCATGTTTCATCTGGGTTAATCACAGCAAGACACATAACACAGATTATTTTACAGAGACAGACAACATGGATTGTTTGACAGAGACAACAGCCAGACAGACAACATTGATTGTTTGACAGAGACAACAGCAAGACAGTCACCAGAGATTGTTTGGCAGACAACAGCTAGACAGTCACCAGAGATTGTTTGGCAGACAACAGCCAGACAGTCACCAGAGATTGTTTGGCAGACAACAGCTAGACAGTCACCAGAGATTATTTGGCAGACAACAGCCAGACAGTCACCAGAGATTGTTTGACAGACAACAGCTAGACAGTCACCAGATATTGTTTGGCAGACAACAGCTAGACAGTCACCAGAGATTGTTTGGCAGACAACAGCCAGACAGTCACCAGAGACTGTTTGGCTAGACAGTCACCAGAGATTGTTTGACAGTGCCCAAGAGAAGAGCTTAATGAGGTCTCACACACTGTTGGCTACAACACATACCCAGGGTATTGAGTTGATTAGTGTCTAGGCAAACTCTGGATAATGACACAAGGCACTGCCAGCCACATCATTAGAAGAATCATTAATATCAACTCCCACAGACTACAGGTGCTTTATGGCCACACTCAGTGACACAAGCACAACCTGGTAGCACTCACACAGGTAATTACTCTCCTAGTATCTGTACCAGGCAGGCATCTCTTGGTAATTGCTGATGTACCTGATGGCAAACACTGGAAGTTGTGGTACTCACTGACCTACCTCGTGGTACTCACTAAGGTACCTCAAGGGAATCCCTGATGTACCTCGTGGTAATTGCCAAAGTACCTCATTGTAATGACTGAGGTATCTCATGGTAATCACAGAGATACCTCATGGTAATGATTGAGGTATCTCATGGTAATGACTGAGGTACCTCATGGTAATAACCAAGTTACCTCATGATAATCACTTAAGTAGCTCAGCTCATTTCA
The DNA here is from genome assembly GCA_009193005.1 of Lamellibrachia luymesi. Lineage (NCBI taxonomy): Eukaryota > Metazoa > Annelida > Polychaeta > Sabellida > Siboglinidae > Lamellibrachia > Lamellibrachia luymesi. The sequence goes on from SDWI01000295.1 coordinate 432,234, forward strand.
GAGGAAATTCAAATAAAATTTTATAAAACGGCTTCTGTCAGTATAAATTTGCTTTCCTTGAAGTTGGAACATCTTGGTCCAGTTATTTGGTCACCAGTACGCTGGACGATAATGTCTATCAAATTGCATAATGGTGATGAAACCTGCAGGCAGTAACATTGCTTGCAATATCCAGTGATTTGGCATCCATGTATCCATGACCGGGCAGTACGATGGACAGTCAAGCATTTGAAATAAATATACTTGCACACATTTAGCGCCATATGTCACCTCATGAGAAATATCTCACAAATATGCAGATTCAAAGGCCTCTAGAAGACAGGGTCAAAATTAGAAATGTTGTTTATTGCAACTTCATTCTGGTTCTCAAGCAAACGCAATTAACTTCGACTAAATCCAATTTCATTCTGACATATCCAGCATATTTACCAATATTAAAGGGTAGACCATACCCAGAAGTATAGTCACAATGAAATGGGTAAAAGGAAAATCTGAACTCATGTAGTATGGTACTTATTACAATAACATGTACTCATGTGTGTGTTATTAGCTTATTTCCACTACATATTCAGATGTAGTATTGTATTTATTACCATTACATGTACTCATGTAGTATGGTGCGTTTCAGCCATTAAATGTAATCATGTAGTATGGTGTGTTACTGCCATTACATGTGCTCATGTAGTATGGTAGGTTTCGTTCAATACATGCAATCATGTAGTATGGTGTGTTACTGCCATTACATGTACTCGTGTAGTATGGTATTTACTGCCATTACATGTACTCATGTAGTATGGTGTGTTACTGCCATTACATGTACTCATGTAGTATGGTATTTACTGCCATTACATGTACTCATGTAGTAAGGTGTGTTTCGGTCATTATATGTACTCATGTAGTATGGTGTGTTACTGCCATTACATGTACTCATGTAGTATGGTATTTACTGCCATTACATGTACTCATGTAGTAAGGTATGTTTCGGTCATTACATGTACTCATGTAGTATGGTGTGTTACTGCCATTACATGTACTCATGTAGTATGGTATTTACTGCCATTACATGTACTCATGTAGTAAGGTGTGTTTCGGTCATTACATGTACTCGTGCAGTATGGTGTGTTTCAGCCATTACATGTACTCATGTAGTATAGTGTGTTACTACAATTACATATACTAATGTAGTATGGTGTGTTACTGCCATTACATGTACTCGTGTAGTATGGTATTTACTGCCATTACATGTACTCATGTAGTAAGGTGTGTTTCGGTCATTACATGTACTCATGTAGTAAGGTATGTTTCGTTCATTACATGTACTCGTGCAGTATGGTGTGTTTCAGCCATTACATGTACTCGTGTAGTATGGTGTGTTTCAGCCATTACATGTACTCGTGTAGTATGGTATTTACTGCCATTACATGTACTCATGTAGTAAGGTGTGTTACTACAATTACATATACTAATGTAGTATGGTGTGTTACTGCCATTACATGTACTCGTGTAGTATGGTATTTACTGCCATTACATGTACTCATGTAGTAAGGTGTGTTTCGGCCATTACATGTACTCATGTAGTATGGTATTTACTGCCATTACATGTACTCATGTAGTAAGGTGTGTTTCGGTCATTACATGTACTCATGTAGTATGGTGTGTTACTGCCATTACATGTACTCGTGTAGTATGGTGTGTTACTGCCATTACATGTACTCATGTAGTATGGTATTTACTGCCATTACATGTACTCATGTAGTAAGGTGTGTTTCGGTCATTACATGTACTCATGTAGTATGGTGTGTTTCGGCCATTACATGTACTCATGTAGTAAGGTGTGTTTCGGTCATTACATGCACCCATGTAGTATGGCGTGTTACTGTCATTACATGTACTCATGTAGTATGGTGTGTTACTACAATTACATGTACTCATGCAGTATGGTGTGTTCAGGGCTGGGTCCAATTATGTAATTGTAATTGATTACAGCAAAATTGTGTAATTTTAATTGATTATGGTTTCAAATTTGTGCTGTAATTGTTATATTTTGTATAATAGAAAATTTATTTCAATTATAATTAATTACAGTATGTTTCATATCACAAACTACCTGAACAAACTGTCAATAAAATATAATTTAAGTCTCATACAGGTTCAGGATTTTGATTTAAATCATTTTATTTAAATCATTGATTTAAATCACTCCAGAAAAATCATTGATTGATGATTTATATGAATTTATCACAAATAATTGTTTACAAGCATTGAGATCAACAGAGTTTTGTATGTTTTTTAATACAAAAGCACAATGTGTGCACACTTGTGTAGCTATATTGACACCAGATAGCCTGACAGTAAAATATTTTATGACATTGTGTATGTTTGAGCTATTCCCTTTTTGAATGCAGCTACACAAAGTTGTCTTCCAGAGGAAGTATCTTTTCAAGTCAGAAGCCCTGAGTTAAAGTCCACTTACAGCTAGTGCTAGTTGTTACCAATTCAATATGTTGACTCAAGTGAGACAGTCTGGGCTACAATTGTTTAATACTGTACCAGTTTGCAGTCCAGTTAGAGACCCTTAGAGTACACAGGGCCCTGGACAGGTGATAATCCACCCTCTCAGCAAATAATAATTAGCACTGCTACAGCCACAGACACACAGCATGCTTTCCTTTCCAAGACAGATTATGCAACTACAGGAGGTGAGGACTTGTGGACATTGTCTAATGTCTTTATATAAGCAAAAATCATGTACCCTCTGTTAAGACAAGTACCTAGATCGATTTGAATAGAACACATTTGAAAGAGTTTATAAATACATCAACATCTATATAAAATTTATTAATGTTCATATACCAGATTTAAAATATATATTTATATAATAAAAATATGTTTTAAACGGCTGTCTTTTTATTTAGTACAATTCAAAGTCACAATTCTTCAACAATTTACAATCATTACCGTTATATTTGTTTATCAATTATGTAAAAAACATTGAAATTCAGCAAAAGTGCAAAACTATATAATTAACAAATGCTGAATATATTTGGTTCCACATAATGTAATTGTAATTGAACTTGAAACAGTGCAATTGTAATTGAATTGAAAAATTATGAGTGTAATTGTAATAATTTTTTTAATGTAATTGTAATTGATATAATTATGTGTAATTGGACCCATCCCTGGGTGTGTTACTGCCACTACATGTACTCGTGCAGTATGGTGTGTTTCGGCCATTACATGTACTCGTGCAGTATGGTGTGTTTCGGCCATTACATGTACTCGTGCAGTATGGTGTGTTTCGGCCATTACATATACTCATGTAGTATGGTGTGTTACTGTCATTACATGTACTCATGTAGTAAGGTGTGTTACTGCCATAACATGTACTCATGTTTATTATTACCATTACGTGTACTCATATCTGTTATTACCATTACATGTATTCATGTAGTGTGGTGTGTTATTACAATTACATGTCCTCATGTGGACCTGGTGTGGTACTCACAGAGGTAGACGTGGAAGCCGAGGAGATGTCCGAGGAGCCCTGAGCCAGCCATAGCCAAGAGGGCAGACAACATCAGGAGAGCCAGCCACAGTTTGTCTGACACGACCACCCACAGCACCCTGAAGACTGCACGGTCACAACAGACAGTCAGATGATGCAGCACACAGAACATGATCACAGTGAAACACATTTTTAGAACAGAGTGCACGTTTTACCTATGCATCTTGTGCTATAACACAACTAAATGTCAGTTTACACGAGCGATTTCTGCCTCAATTGGTTGGGTGACAGTGTCACATGACAGTGTGCAGCTAAACAATGTGTGCGTTTAGACGAGCAACATTTCTAGACACTGCAACATAGATCTTGACTCACACCACTCCAGCTTTGATCACTGATGAAAGGTTTTGATGGGTGCACCTGCCACTGTTTCAAACATCACTGCGGACTGTTGGCCAAATTGGGACCCGCCCCAATTTAGCCAACACAATCGTAGCCACAAAATGGCATTGCTAGTATGTCTGATCAACTGGATAATTAGTCACTCATGTCCACTGGCCTTTAGGGCATTAGTGGAATATCTGAAAGCATGTAATTTAATATTCTTTTTCTGCCACGTAAATAAGCAATATATTTGCAGACTACATTATTCACCGAGATGATGTTCCCACTGAGGCATATCATTCACACAGACTCACCGGGCTTCTGGGTGGGAGTCACCGGTGATGTCTTCCCACTGTAGTTAACTGGAAGACGGAGAGAGGGAACTAACGGGAGTACACTTAGGGGTTTTGTAAATATGTGTACAGAGCTTCCAATTTTCCCTTTTTTGATTGTGTTTTGGACAGGGTGTGGGTGGGTATGGCAAATCCTCTCCAACTTGGTTATTACTGGATTTTTTATATATTCAAAACCCCGTTTAAAGGTGATCCAGAAAACAATCTTAAACATTAAATTAAGCTGACAGCTTTATACTGCAAAAAACTGTTCCTTTTTATGCAATAATCCACCAACAGCCTGCAACACAAAGCTTAAACACAAGTCTGAGGCCACATATCTCCAAACCAATACATGTGTATCAATCATATCTTATATCACAACTTGTTTTTCAAAGAAATGCCAATTTAGAATAGAAAAATTCACCCTCGTGAGACTGCGTACCTGCTGTGCTGATGGTGGCACTGGGAGTAGTTGACATCACTGTCACGTTCTCTGTAGAACTGCTGGGGATGGCCAAAGCATCTGTGTGAACCAACATAGGCAGGCTACAGTACACTATAACATTCCACATTGAAGGCAAAAATAAAATAAATAAAATTATGATTAAAATTTTATGAAAACCGTAAATTTTGCTGCTTGCTAAATTCTACAATTTTTTTTCGAAAATCAACGCTACCTGTTATTTTTCGACCAACAAACCATATTCTGTCTTTACTCATAAGAGATCCTAACAATGTGCAAAGCACAGGTGCATCAAACCATCAAAAGACTTCTATTTGACCCGTTTCCTAAACATTTTTCCCAACTGTGCACATTGGTAAGTTTATGATGGGATATTTGGTTCCTAAGCTAATGATGAGCATCTTAGAGAAACGCATTTTGAAAATGCTATACAAGACGCGCACTAGATTTTTCACTGGCCGCCCATCTCCAGACCTCTCCACGCCTCATGCCTTTCGTAGATCAATCTGACGCATTCAGTCTGTCTGGTAAACATGTTTCTATGTCTCACACTTCACACACTAGCAAGACATTAATCTTACAACAAAAACAAAACTTGTGTGCAATAAACCAGTTACAGACTGGGCCTGATTGAAATAATAAGGCCCTAAAAAGTAGGTGTCATTATGTGCCGTAACAACGATGTAAATACCTCGGTACTGCTGGAGAATGTTGCCGCTGTGTTTGTCTGTGAAGTAAGCGACAAATTGCATAAGACAAAGGGTGAATATGATGACAGCGCCCGCGATGGCCGTTACTAAAGTAGCGATGAACAACCTACAAACATGAACCAAGTGTGAGCGACATCACCAATGCCATCAATAACTTGCACAGCAATAACTTGTACATGAGGACACAACACCATTATCAAGCAGTTTAATTAAAATAAAATTGACAGAGTGCATAGATCAGAATGACGACAGATCAAAAACAGTGACAACCAAAATAGTGACATCCAAAAATGTGCTAGATCCAAACCGGTGATTAACCAAACATTCAATAGGCCATGAAACTGAGGCCATCAGTGATGATGTGACAGACCATAGAGGAAGACACTGACCGATAGTTGCGATCACCAACACAGTTGTTGAGCCATTTGCAGTGATGGTCAAAAGTGGACACACACTTGTTGCAGGCACTGCAGTGCTTGGACTTGGCACCACTGAAAGCAGACATGTACACGACCAATTGAAGGATTGACACAGGCTTGTAAGTTATGTTGCATTTGCACACAACGTCATGCAGCCATCATTTTTTCATCCCAGCTGGGTTGATCAATCTGATTCTTTATCGCACCTAAATCCTCAGAAATCGGAGGTCAGAGGTGCATCAAAAATAGTTAGGCAATCCCGAAATCGATATACAAAGCTAAAGTTGTCAACAGACGGCTGAATATGCTAGGGAACCACGGAGCCATGGAGCCAGGGAATCACAACATGTATTTTATAATGCATATCTAAATCTATAAAATAAAAATTCTTGGATTCTCTTGAGGTCACATTCTTTGGTCACAAGGGGCATGCCAATGTGGCAAGGTATCTTTCCCCCTGGACATCTCCCCTAGGGAGAAGATACACTAGGGGGAAGATACCCTAGGGTATCTTCCCGGAATATCTCCCCTGGGAGGTGTTTTGTATCTTCCCCCCACCCTGGATATCTTACCCCTTTTTTATAAATGTGCAAGAAAGTTTATAATTAGCAAATATGAGTCAGAAAAGTTAATCATGATAAGTCTCTCATCGAGGCACTGAGTAAATCATGATCGGTCACCTCAACCTCAACAACAAAACACACAGCTGTTTTCTCAAGATACTGAGTTAATCATGGTCCGCTGCCTCATCAACAAGCAGCTCTCTTCTCCAGGCACTGAGGTGTCTAATTCTCAGAGCTGTTGCTCAGCATGGTAACACCCCATTGTTTTCAATACAAGTGTCAAGGACCTGCCTCTGTTTATTGGCTTAGGCATGTTGCCAATTTGTCCTCCCAGTATAGTGTATTAACCTTTGATTTATTTTGTTGGGTAACCACGCACAATACACAATAACTAAATCCTTTCACCCACTTCACAGAAAAAATAATTGTTTGATCCCAAACCTTTCAAAATGTCCAGTCACCTATTTAAAGACGTCTACAAGCATCATATTATCAGTATCAGTGTGGAGCCAAACAAAGTATCTGCCATCTGCACCACTCAGCGTTTCATAGACAACATAGATGGCATTTTAAAATATATTTGTACTCAGCAATACCCATTCTGTCTAAATAAGGAGCAGAAGAAAGACTTCAGATGGAAAGCGAGGAACTTCTCTATGAAAGAATCTACCCTCTATTACCAGTTGAAAGATAAGTCAGGAAATTTGTAAAATTAATTCAAAAGAACTATCTCTCAAAAATTATTTTGCTGTGAACTAGAAATGAGTACATCGTGTAATAATAAATACTAGCGCTTTTGAAAATTGCCTGAAAACACTCGCAGCTTATTTATTGAGTAAATCTATCAGTTTACAGCACATTACAACTTCGCAGAGACAAGACCCAGAAGAAGATGACACAGGCCAGGCACTCCTGCCACAGAAGAAGTGCACAATGAAAGTCGTCTGCACCTGTCGGGGATTCCTGGCTGCTAAGATGCAGAAGTGTGTCAGGTGCAATCTCTCCTGCCACAGAAAGTGTCTCATTGGTGACATTTGCACTGACTGCCAATAACGGTGCAGCGAAGCTGGACGGAAATTTGTGTGATAAGAGTAGACACTTAATGCATTAATGTACTCAAGTTTTAAACTTATTTTAAATGTGACTTTTTTTCTGATAATTACAAGTTATTACACAATGGAAGTGGTAGAGTGACTTTATTTACAATATGGGCTGTAAACACTCAGTGTAATATTTTTTTATTTTTGTGGACATGCAATTTGTGTGATAAGAGTAGACACTTAATGTATTAATGTATTCAAGTTGGTGAATGATTTTGGATGAGATTTTGTTGTGATAACTGCAAGTGATGAAAGACTGATTTTGTGATTTATCGCACATGAACTCTTTTGTGATAATTGTAAGTCGTTACATTATGAAATTTATAATAAATATCGTTTAATTGCACTATGTTCTTGATTTTAGTTGTGGGGTAAAATAGTTTGGAGTCAAGACAACTTGGGCATTGGGAGGGGGGTAACATATCTAGGGTGGGGGTAACATATCCTAAGGCATTTTCCCCTTTGGTGTTATGCCCCAAGAGGCATGTTGATATGCCCCAGCCAAGACATCAGCAGGTTCCTCCAAATGTGAAAGCAGTAGTTTGCTTTATAATAATTATACAGTTTTGATAGTGAACAAAGTCTAAACTATTTATAATCAACCAATATATAATTGTCAATGTTGTTGTCAAGACAGACATGTACAGAAAACAGTATGGACATGTGAGCTGTGGAATGGAATGACAACTGATTTTATAAGTAGAAATATAAATGAATGGACATATCCTGAATGTAAGAACACAAAAGGTCACTTACACGTCGACTTCACACAGGTAACAATGCTGATTCTCAATGACGTGTTTGTGTTTCATGCGGTCAAACTTTGGCACTTCTTGTGTCTTCTTTCCTTCCATCTTGTGTATAACGTTTGGGTCAGCAGGGTTGACCGTGCAGGCCAAGAGGTGGACCACAAGGTGGATGATCAGCAGTAACCCCATCACCTAGGTCATAGGTCAAGGAACAACAGCCAAGACACAACATTTAATGAACTGTTTCAATTAAAAACCCTCCTCAATTGATTTTGCCCATCCCGAATCAGCTGTGTTGAAATTCACATATGTAGTTTGTTAATAATTTAATTAAACATTTAATAAAAGAGTGCTTACTTTTGTTAGTCATCATAAGAATTTACTTTGATCATTAGATCGGGTAACTTTAGAAAATGTAAGTAGCCTGACGTTATAGTATACATATCCAGACCACTTACTGAAATTTGCTTTAATTCACTACCAGTACGTGGCAAAACGGATTGCTTTATTAATTAGTTTTTAATTTGATTTTAGTCATATGTACACTGAACTATTTTAAGCTTATTTATTAAAATCAATGCTTACACAGTTTTAACTGTAACATTTAATATATTGACTTAGCAAAATTTAATATATTGACTGAGCAAAAAATCTAATTTGTGATGGTTCCAATTCTGGCTTTCTGTTCACATTAAACACTGATGGGAAATTAAATTAGATTCACTGTTTATAATCACACACTACAACCAAAGCCTGAGATGCACACATTTATTACAGCTAGAATTACATGAGAAACACTAACAAACTTCTAACCTAAATGCTAACTAAAGTCTCCACATACATTGCATTAGTTTTTAGTCTAAGATCTGCTTACATACCGTTATTGAAATAATGTGTCAGCAAGTAAAACAACAATTTAAATTGATATGCTTGTTTTTCTACCTGGAATTATAAGTAGGGTGGGATGAAAAAAGAAATAAATAATTTCACATCATGTTATTGTGGTTGGAGGTGGCATATGCTGTAAGGAACATTCCAAAAGATCTGGTCCAATTTATGTCATATTCCAAGTTTGAAGTAAATCTAAACATAACATAAAAATCAGCTATAGAACAAAATGCATTCCATGATTGTTCGAGCTAAACTCTTGATTTAGTGAAACTCTTGCCTTTTGTGTATATTTTATATAAACACATTTGCTGCCAAAACAAAAGTAGATCACCTAGTGAGCTTTGCAGGATCTGACATTGAATGGCAGAATAATGGACATTGTCAAAGGTGATAGCTGCCCTGTCTACACCCAGCACTAATCTACCATAATCTGGTAATTGCCTGCTTTCAACCAATGTCAAGTCTACAACACTCCTGTGTACATGCAATTCAGATAGTCTGACAACCAGAGGTATTCAAGTAGGCTCATATTAAGACACACCCCGGAGCAGAATACTAATGTCATGGAACAGTTAACTGGCAGCATATTACATGCCATTATTGTTACGAATTATGTACATACAACTTGTGAAGGGAGTCGTTACACTTTAAAATACAGCATTAACAATCTGTAAATTGTATTCCAACACCTGATCTATAAAATGTCACAGTCGGATGCTGTATATATGTGTATATCAAACAAGATATGCTCAAACTAGTAACGGCCTGGTACAACCAGGGAGCATTTCATAAGCAACCAGGAAATTTCCAAACCTACATCTACTTCTGAAGGACAGAGCTGATTTATTTCCTCAGATGAAACTGAACACTCTGGGTACAGGCTAACTGTTAGTGTTAGATGACCCCTGACACTGCTGTTAGTGTTACATGACCCCAGACACAGCTGTTAGTGTTACATGACCCCCCACACTGCTGTTGGTGTTACATGACCCCGGACACTGCTATTGGCGTTACATGACACCCAACACTGCTGCTGGTGTTACACGACCCCCGACACTACTGTTCGTGTTACATGACTCCCGACAATAGAAAAAATATATATAATGTCATCTAACATTACTATTCAGCAGAAATGTCATCCAATACTACTAAAGATCATTTAACACTCTTGCCCAGTTCAACATCAGTAGACAATGTACTGTGAATATATTTCACAACAGTGCAACACAATCATAATTGCTGTGTAACAACTGGTCTCGTCCTGTTTGTTATTTACTACACTGTACATAACTGACCAACTGGTCACTTCCTCGTTGGTACAAGTGTCCATCTGTTTACTAGTATTTAACAACATGGAGTATATGTCACAGCATGAGTTTGCCAAGTGCTGTAACAGTTAAAGCATAGGATCATTACAGATCAATTGTTACTTCACACGCCATCTGCTTTGGACAGCCGCAGTGAATACACATGCTCCCTGAAGCTATTTGGAAATTAATTGGTTGTTACATCCGACTGGAAACAAAATGGTGGGACAATGGATGTTGGAACAGATTGCTTATTACAGAGAGGGACACACAATCTGTCCCACTATAAGTAGCATATCTAGGATCTCCCAAAGAGGGAGGCGAGGGGGAATCACCTATTAGTTTACCAGGCTACCTGGTAGTGGCGCAACAGGTTACATATGGAGAAATGTTTTATATTTAAGACAAAGGAGGGCCATGGGACAATGCCCCCCAAATATCCCAATGCCCCCCAAATATGCCACTGCCCCCTAAATATGTCACCATTCTATGTCCCACCAGAGAGGGGTCCACACCCCAAAAATCACCCCGGACTCAAGTGAATTGCAGTAGCTGGACAATAAGAAGAGAACAAACGCCAAACAAGCAAATGCATTAATGACACTCACAATATTTGTATTGTATTGTATTATTAGTGCTAAATCCACTTGACCTTTGAGGTGTATCACAAGTAGAGGTGCTGAATCTGACTAGGCACATAGACATACATAATTAGGCTTATTTGTATTCATGCATGTTAAACTGCCGGTAAGCGGGTGAATGGTAAAAGGTAGATCATTGAACTGGGTGAGATCAATACATGAGATAATACCAGACTGGACAGTTTAATAATAATACATTTAATTATTGTATTTTAACAACGAATAAAAATGTTAACAACTGGGAACTTGGATATACTCAGACCGACTATAAATTATAATGCTACAATTATTATAAACAACAATGCATTTGGTAACATGAAAGAAACCATTACAATTCAAGTGGCAAAGAATAATTTAAAGAAAAAATAAACTAGAAAATAGTCTAGCTCTGTTGTAAACGGAAGGTTGTACACATGCACTTGCATGAAGTAGTAATGTTGCAATTAACTATTCATTGAATGGTAGTGTTGAGACTATCTGTACATGGTGTGTGCTGAGATTTCTTGATTAGCATTATGCAGAGATCTATGGACAACTGCAGAGATCATGTCTACACAGAATAGCTGTGTGCAGAGATTACCTACATATTGGATGCAAATTCACCTCACGAAAAATGACATGGTAATTTGATATTTGTGCAGTTTCTGCATTATCTGTTTATTCATGCAAAGATATGGATAATGAAATAACAGTATCCCAAATGTGTGTACAAATCATGGACATGCAGACACGCACATACACACCCATTTTTGTCCTTCAAAGTGCTTCCTAACAGGATGCATGTAAACCTTAGTTTTTTTATCTTACATCTGAAATGCAACAGACAACACAACTGTTTAACTTTACACGAGTCATCCATGCCATAAAAGATTGCATGTAAAGGTTATATCCAGGTTGTGATAACATCATTTATCTATCTTCTTTGACTATGACACAGAAGGCAGATAACCATTCCACTATAAATCTCAATTTGCCCATAGGTGGCTGAAAACTTGCAGATACACTTTCAATATTCCCAGTAATATTATTATTATGTCCAAGTAAAGATCATCACCAAACATTCTTATTGTATAGTAAACTATTTGTCAAAGAGCTTGAACAAAAGGATACAGCGTAGCCGACTATCTGGCCTGGTTGCAGGAGCCCAGGCACTACAGTACTGAAGTAGAAGACGGCGAGGTAGATAAGGCATCCCCACGCGATCGGCTGGAAGGGGTGAGGAGGCCATGACCAGCCATTGTAGCGACTTCGTCCTGACATGCTGCTGCTGTTGCTGGTGGCACCCATCTGAAACTAATCTCTATAGGGTCATTCCATGTCAATTCAACCAATTTTCAGGAAATAGAAGTTTGTGAATCAGAATTTCCTTCAATTTTAACCAATGACTGATGATTGGTTATATATGTGTGAGCACTTCTGAAAAAAAGCTAAGCACAGAAACTACAGGCAATTTTCCCTATTATATGTTATATTAATGTGAGCACCCAAAATCGCAATCATGTCTCCTCTTGCTCTTCTATAGTAGAGGCTTGGAAGCTTAAGCGCCCTGAGCCTGTCACCATATTCGAGGTTCTTCCGTTCTGGGACTAGCTTCGTTGTTCGTCGCTAAATGTTCTCAATCATCTGTTCGTCGCTCTTGAGTGCTGGGGCCCAGACTACACTGCTATATTCTAAAATAGGTCTGACCAGGCTCGTGTATAGATTTTTCATGGTTGGTCCATCCAGGTATGTAAATGATCTTCTTATAAGGCTTTTTTTGTTTGCTACCATCTCCACTTGCTGATCAAACTTTAAATCACAGTCTATTTGCACCCCCAAGTCTCTCTCATTTGTGGTCTCATCCATGGTGGTATCTTTTCCACCACTGGTTATAGTATAGTCATAGTGGTGGTTGTCATCAGCAAATTTCAGTACGTTGTTTGTTATATTATCATCCAAGTCATTTATATATATTAAGAATAATAAAGGTCCTAATACTGATCCTTGTGGTACCCCACTCAAAACTGTTTTGTAAGAGTGTCCTTCTCTAGAGTTAGTGAGTACATCACAGGTTGTTTTCCTGCGTAGGAGATTTTACTTCCCCTGCCCTGGCATAGCCATAGACACCAGATAGAAGGGACCAACGGCTTTTACTGTCTCTTTCGAAAGACACAGGCAAGACATAGTAATAAAATAAACTCTTCTGGGTTCCTGGTGGTGTCACCTTTAATTTATTTCAATTGCCAATGTTCTATCATGACATTTAATTTTTTAAGTACCTAGTCTTAGTTGTATACGCAAAAGCCAAGACCCAAGTCGCAACACACAAGTGACATCGCACGGCGATACACAACACTCATATTCCATACTATTACACGCATGACCGTGCCAAATCAATTCTACTTCTAGTGTCAGTGACCGTAAAAGCGCGCAGCAACACGACAGCATTACGAAGCCTGTGTCAGTGTATGATTGTTGTGACAGTTTGCCATTTTTGATTTGTCGTACCAGCTGAGCCTGAGCCAGCGATATTCAACGCCTGACCACACTTACCTTCCCCGAGCCCCTTGGCCGACTTGACCGATCGGTATCCAGCTTATATCTTTAATGCCATTTCAATACATAACCCGATGCTAACCACGGGCCATTAGACGTTCTGACTAAATTTCGAGCCACGCTCCTCGCACTGGCCGCCATAATCAACGTGGGCGTGTCACCTGTCTACTCGTCCGCCTCATAAAAATAGTTCACGGAGCAGAGTTCTCAACCTTCACCTATGCAAATAGAAATGAGCGGCAACAAATAACTAGTTTGAAACTAAATAAAATCAAGTTAACAAACAAGTTCTAGCTATTGTTTTATTAAATCAATTGTTAAGAATCATCCGCTTCTGCAGCTGTGAAGTGTTACCATAGTTACAGTCAACGACACTAGTGTCATCTAACGGATATATTAGAATTGTTGTTTGGATTTTGGAGTGCGTGAGTTAGTGGCACAATAGTGCGTGCGTGCGTGCGTGCGTGCGTGCGTGCGTGCGTGCGTGCGTGCGTAGAGTGAAGACGAAAACGTAGTATAAAGACGAAAACGTAGTACACGCTTTCGTCTTCACTCTACGTACGCCACTCGCACGCACGCCACTCGCACGCACGCACGCACGCACGCACGCACGCACGCACGCACGCACGCACGCACGCACGCACGCACGCACGGGCGCATGCTTGAAAGGATGAGAAGAATAAGGAGAATTATGAGAAGAAGAAAGACAATAAAGAGAAAATGAAGGACAAGAAGAAGAGGGGGATAAGAAGAATGATGATTTTGGAGATGGGTTTAGGATGAGATGAATTAGGAGAAGGAGAAGAAAAAGTAGAACAAGAAGGAAGATGAGAAGAAGGAGGAGGAAGAGGAGAAGAAGGCGGAGGAATAGACTAAGGATGAGAAGAAGGAAAATGGAGAAAAAGAAGGAGGAGGTGGAGAAAAAGAAGAGAATGAAAATGAGAAGAAGAACAACAATTAGAATGGGGGTCAGATGAATAAGGAGAAGGAGGAGAATAAAAAGAACAAGAAGGAGGATAAGGAGGAGGATGAGAAGATTAAGAAGAAGAACAAGAGGAGGAGGAGGAGGATAAGAAGAATGGGGAAGAGAGGAATAAGGAGAAGGAGAAAAAAGAAGGAGACGAATAAGAAGGCACTGAGAAGAAGAAGGAGAAGAAGAAAGGGGAGAAAAATTAGAAGGAGGAGGAGGAGGAGAAAAAGAAGGAGAAAAAGAGGAGGAGAGCAAGAAGGAGATTAAAAGAAGAATGAGAAGAGGAGAAGAAAAAGGAGAAGAAGGAGAAGTAGGAGGAGGAGAAGAAGAAGGAAACTAAAGAGAGAATGAATGAGAAGAAGAGAAGGAGGATAAGAAGAATGACGATGAGATTAATTAGAAGGATGAGAAGAATAAGATAGAGAAGAATGGGAGAAGGAGGATGTGAACAAGAAGGAGAATACGGAGAAGAAGGAGAAGAGAAGGAGGATAAGAAGAATCAGGATGAGTGGAGAAGGAGAGGAATGAGGAGACACAGAAGGAGGAGAAGGGGGTACGGACAAGAAGGAGAATAAAGGGTAATCAAACCTATACATTTACCCAGGCTCCGTGATGTGGCGCCAACCGTTCCCCTATATATATAGGGGCACTGACCACAGTGAGAATGCATCACCATTGCATAGACAAAGAGTCCCTACGAAAAAAATTATTGTGCAGTTTGGGTGTATTAGTGAGAGCAGAAATTGTGTGAATGAGTGAGTGTAAGTGATGTTTGTGTGCACAATAGCATCTGAGCTTTGAAATGATGCCATTTGTCAATTGGTATACCTGTTGCGTAAGGACACAGTGACCATCAAGCAAGATGTACTCATATTTTGGAAACCGGTGAATTTCATTGCAGAAATGCAGGGGTGTCATGCGTTGAAGCAATTTGTACGTAAAGGAGGTATGTCATTTTCACGAATTTCACACACCAGGTGTCTTAGTGGGTCTGTCATGTGCTGTGAAATAAAAAAACAATTGTAGGATAAACTTTCAATGTAGGCGCAAGAACGTTATAATGGTCGTCAATGGGAAAAGTGACTGTGGTCCGTGCATACGAAACGATGGTGGAATAGCGTGAAAGAACTTGTATGGGTAAAGGTCAACTGTGACAATCTACAAGGTCTTGCTAACACACACTGTTCAGGAAACTTCAGTATTCTATCAAACGAAATAAGTGACTTCTTTGAGTCTGTGACCAAAGACTTCCCACCACTCTTACCCGTTGATGAGTTCTTACCTCCGGGAGCCGACACGACGGTCCCAGATGCCTACATCATCAACGTCGATGAAGTAACCATATCACTATCACGAATTAAAACACACAAAGCAACCGGCCCGGACGAGATACCCAACTGGATCTTACATGACTACGCCGCCATCCTCGCTCCTCCCGTCTGCGCGATATTCAACAGCAGCTTACGGGAAGGAACCGTGCCTGCCCTGTGGAAATGCGCTGACGTTCGACCAGTGCCTAAAATTCGACCACCAGCGCTAATTGAGAAAGACCTGCGCCCAATATCTCTCACGCCAGTTTTATCGAAGTGCTTGGAGAAATTCATGTGCACGTGGATAATGGACATTACCATGGACCAGATTGATCCTCAGCAATATGGATCAATCAAAGGAACATCAACCGTACACGCACTGGTCGAGCTTGTACACAAGTGGAAATACGCGGTCGAGACCCCTGGAACCATAGTACGAATACTTCTCGTCGATTTCAGCAAAGCGTTTGACCGAGTCGACCATCACATTTTAATGACGAAATGTGCATCACTCGGACTTCCAACTTTTATCACCAAATGGCTGACATCCTTCCTGTGTCAACGCAAACAGAGGGTAAAGATCGGGAGTGTGAAATCGGAGTACACCACTGTCAATGCAGGTGTCCCACAAGGCACAATATTTGGACCAATCGGCTTCCTACACCATATTAATGATCTGCAAACAGTATGCGAACATATAAAATATGTCGACGATTGCACAATATGGGAAGCTTCTTCATCCTCCGGAATGGACAGCTCACTCCAAGTAGCAGCAGACGAAGTCGGGCAATGGACAGCGAGTAACAAAATGGCGCTGAACTACGACAAGACGAAAGAACTGCGGATATGTTTCAAGAAATCAACTCCGGACATTGCACTGCTAACCATCGACGGTAGACCAATCCAACAAGTTAACAGCACTCGTCTACTAGGTGTGACTCTATCTGAAGATCTGAAGTGGCAATCATACATAGACGAAATCACTACAAAAGCATCGCAACGTCTATATTTCATCATCCTTCTCAAAAGAGCCGGCATTGACCCTCACCAACTCATCAACATATACACTTCAATTGTCCGATCGGTATTGGAGTACGCATGCCAAGTGTGGCACACGAGCCTTACAAAATAGCAAACAAAACAGATAGAATACACCCAGAGACGGGCAATGCGGATCATCTTCCAAGATAAGTCGTACACCGAAGCCATCACCGCAGCCAATCTACCAACGCTGTCAGACCGGAGGGAGAAGTTATGTAGAACATTATTCATAAGCATGCAACAATCTACACATAAATAACACCATCTTTTGCCTCCCCTCCGGGAAACTCCGTATACAACTCGAAACACGAGGACTTACTGTGTGCCGCGTTGCAGAACTGCAATATTTCATAACTCCCTTATACCATATGCTTTAAGACACTGGCAGTAATTATAGGCCATATAATTTATTTTACCATAGTATTGCCTGTTTTAAGTTTTAATTTATGATTATATCCTTCATATTTACCTTGTTTATTTACAAACATAACTTTAAACATGATGTACATGCACCTTTTAAATTTTTTTTATATTTTAAGTCATATTTTTGTCTTAATTAATCTATTATCATTGGTTGTTTTACTGTGCCAATTGTATAATTCAACTGCTATAGTTGCCATTTTAATAAAATTATTATTATTATTATTATTACTAGAGCGATAAGCCAGCTAGCTGGCGGGAAGCAGGCGTGGACCACCGGCCGGCCGGCATTTCACTGAATGGCAGAAACAGTTCCAGCCACTGTCATAACACAGGGTGGTACTGTTTGTAAACATAAGTTGACATTTTTTTAAATATAAGTCTAGCATGTGAAAGTATTTAACTTGAACATCTGGAACCGGTTTCATGAGACGGCGTAAGTTTACAACTTACTAAGATTAATATTGGGCGTAACTTAGATCGACCCACGGTACTGGCGTACTGGCATAGTTTTCCACCGGTTTCTTGAGACAACTTTCGCGTTGTCGTAACTACGTCGACGCAGAATTGACCTAGTTAGGTCATTTGGTTAGGTCACAGAGAACCCCCATAGATGATGCAGTGTTTCAATATTCAAACATGGTCATCAAATGTATTTCACAACGATAAATGTATTACCTATAGAATATTTAAAGAAGTATTCGAGTATGAATCATACTAGACTAATATGTTTTAGTGGGGTCCATGCATGCATGTATGTATATGGGGTGATATTCTGATTTGACCATTTGCAGTCATTAGCTGATAGATGTATAGAACACTTAAGAAAGTTAAGTTTATATTATGTTTAGTGGTGCTACTGTTACAGTTAATATGTTATGAAATTTGATATACAAGATGCATGGATAGATTGTACATGTACTAAGGTATTAGGTAACTGTCCCTACAGTTAAGCCAGGATCAGGCTGGTACCCCCTCTCCCTTTGAAGTTACAATAATTAATTGCTCTAGGGGTGGCTGGGAGTGGACTGATCTTGACAATTCCCTAGAGACCTATGCATTGAGCAGTGTTCTATACTTGTTTGTAATCAACAATGGTGAACACCTAGGCTAGTCAGGCAATGCCTTGCACAAAGCAGATGTGAAACTGACAACATTGTTGATTGTTGAGTTTATGCTATTAAGAGTTTTCCGATGTGGAGTACTAGTACTACATTAATACTATCGTTGGAACTGTGGTACTTAATATATGTTGATGTATCATCTTATCTTACACTGGACACTATGATATGCAAATAGCTTACTTGTTCTGTTTGTATTTGTACAGGCTAATACAAGTCCTGGTCCACTCGCGATTGTGGCCAGTCGTCTTTAATACATTTTTTATTACCGTGTTTAATACAGTCTTTTATAACATCTTTTCTTTCCTCTTTTATTTTTGATCGTTTGTATTAATTCTGCTCTTTCATTTGGTTGTATTTGGAACTTTTGGCTGACATTTTGTATTTTAATGTGATACTGAAGTTAGATCAGGAGTGTAAATTGTATAATTTTAGAAGTTTAGCTGTAATAAACGCAATTTTTTCCTTACAAACTTACCTTGCAGTGGTATATTCTTAATTTAGGCATAAGCGTAGGGGAGACCGGGGCTAGTCCGCCCATGGGGCAAGTCCGCCAACCAGCTTTTATTCCGTGCCTTTTCATGACTTAGTAATTTCGGTCACAAGATTAAGTCACGTGATCATCAAACTACATGCAGCGGGAAACTGGCGTCCACGCGTTGCTGCCTGGAAAGTCGATTGCAATGCCAACGCTCTGTACCTGTGGTCTCTGATGCAAAACATACCGACAGGATGGTACACGTGTCGTCGCGAGGAGAACGAATTGTCAGGTGGCCGTGGAATGGTTGACGTGGGAAGCCGAAAGGACCGACCTTAAAACACCAGGTCAACGGTAGAGAGGAGAGGATAGGTAGATATCGCATGGACGGATGGTGCAGCGAAACGCGGACGGCGTATCAATACGAGGGGTGCTACTACAACGGCTGTCTGTGCACTCGACAAGAGGTAAACACCGTCAACGGGAAACCCATGTCTGGACGCCATCTTTCCCCGTGCGATGGAAGACGACGCAACATTGGATCTTGGCCGATGTGCGAGCCGGTACTCTGTTCGGAATAATCGAGTTCGACATTCCCGTACCGGAAGAATTGCGCTCGCGGTTCGCCGAGATGCAGCCCGTGTTCAAGAACATCACCCTGACTCGTGACGATCTCGGTCCGTTCATGCGTCGGTACGCCGAAGATCACGATATCTTGACGCGTCCGCGATGCGTGCTCGTGGGTAGTTTTCGTGGCGATAAGATCCTGCTCGGCACGCCACTCCTGCGATGGTATCTGGGCCACGGACTAGGTCATCGAGTACGATCCGACTCGGTGCCCACTGCTCGACGAGAGGGTGATGCCTACCCTCACAAAACCATATTCGCGGATACGATGAAACTGCTAGGACATTCGGGATACGGAAAGACCACACCAACGTGGACCGACATCGCGACGTGAAATACTGCACGGAGGTTGGAGCGTCGAGCATGATCAACGATCGTCGATTCCGTCAACTCGACCGACGTCGTCGTCGAACAACGCGTACGAGATCGAGATGTACAAGAGACCCGTGACGTACGACTTGCCCATACGCGTAGGTTTTTCGTCATGCAGTACGCCAAATTGCGCGTGTTGGAGTTCTGCTACGACTTCGTCGACAGGTGCCTGGAACGACCTATATTCGAGTACTGCGAGATGGATACGGATAGTGCCTGTTTTGCCTTGGCAGGTGATTCCGTCGACGATCTCGTGACCCCGTAACTACGATAGCATTACTTCCGACACCGTGCCGAATGGCTCCCGCCCGAGTGTTGCACCGATCACGCGAAAGAGTACGTGCGCTGTCGACTGGCCGGTCGCCCGTGGTCCGGCGCCGAACCTTGCTGCGTCGAGCGCAAAGCGTACGACAAGAGGATGCCCGGTCTGTTCAAAGTGGAGTGGCGCGGCGACGGATTCGACGGATTGTGCAGCAAGACGTACTACTGTTTCGGAGCCACTGACAAGTACAGCACGCTAGGTCTAAGGAAACGTCACAACGAGATCGACAAGGACGCGTTCCTCGACGTGCTCACCAATCGGAGGAGCGGTAGCGAAACGAATCTCGGGTTCCGTGTCAACCACTCGTCCGTGTTGACGTACGTGCAGGACGAGCCGAGGACGGGTTGAGCACCACTTCTGTGAACGCGTGAAAAAAAGGAGTGCGTCGGTAGTCGCGATCAGACAGTGTCATGGACGCGTGATGGAAGCATCCCTTCACGTGCGTCGTCGCCGGACCGACAGGGTGCGGTAATACCACGTTCCTGACGCGTCTGTTGAATGGCAATCCACTTACGCGACGATGAACCTACCCAACTTACCGTTCAATGAAGGCTTGCCGAACGCGTCCTTGTTCGAAGCGTAGACGAGGAACATCGTCGTCATATACGATCTGATGACGGAAACGGGTGGACGAGTGACGACCTTGTTCACCAAAAAATTTTATAACAGAAACATGTCCGTCCACTACCTCGTGCAGAACCTAACACTTCTGTAACTACAGACATCTGTGTCTGTAACTACAGACCTACCTCTCTGTTACCGCTTTTTAGTAAAGTGTTTGAGAAAGTGGTGTTTAACTCATTGTATAACCATGTGCGTAACATAATTTCGGGCACCAACACGGATCTGTGAAGTGTAGAAGCACATTATCTAACGTAGCTTGTTACTTGGACTCCATTTCTGAATCCGTTGATAACATTCAGTGTGCCATACACTGTTAATTCACAAGCTTAAATCATATGGGTATTCTGGGCAATGCATACAATGGTTGCAGTCCTACCTTCTCAACCGAAACTGAACTGAATAATGGGCCAACATAGACATAACAGATGCTGAATTAGGACTGACAGGATACGTAATGTTTAGGAAAGATCGAATAGGAAGAAGGGGAGGGGGAGTTATTTTATATGTTAAAGAATTTATTCAGGCTTATGAAATAAAACTAGAAAGGGAAGCAGATTGCTATGAAGCTGTTTGGTGCAAAATTGCTTCAGGAAATTCAAAATTAACTATTGGATTAGTTTACCGAAGTCCAAACATAAACGAAGAGGATAACACAAAAATAAAAAACGCTATAAAGGAAGTTAGTAAAGGGGAATGTATCATAATGGGAGATTTTAACCATGGACACATACAATGGAATTCTCTAGAGAGCACAGGGATTGAGGACCAACAATTTCTATTTTTAATCCAGGATAGCTTTCTTACTCAGCACGTACTAGAACCAACCAGGGGAGAAAATGTATTAGATATAGTTTTGTCATCACAAAAAGAATTAGTGGACAATGTAAAAATATTTGAACCATTGGGTAATAGTGACCATAATCAAATACATTTTGACATCAATGTAAAATCAGAAAGTAAAAATAAGAAAACGTACAAGAGAAACTTCCACAAAGGTAACTACAAAGATATGAGAAAATACTTAGCAAAGCTAGATTGGAATAACATGCTGATGAATAAGACCGCAATTGAATGTTGGAATATTCTAAAATATGAAATTGAGAGTATCATCGATAAATTTGTTCCCTTCCAAAAACAAGGAAAACGGTGTAGAAAGAAACACTTGTCAAAAGAGGCTATTAGAAAAATAATGCTAAAACAAACTATGTGGAGGGTTTATAGGCGTACCAGAAAGGACGAAGACTATGCAAAATACAAAGAGGCACTTAATGCAGCTACAACTGAAATCAGACAATCTAAAAGAAGCTATGAGCAAAAACTAGCATGTAACATAAAAAATGACAGCAAGAGTTTTTATGCATATGTCAGGAGTAAACAAAACGTACAAGACAAGGTTGGACCTCTAGAAGACAGTGCTGGAAATATAATATCACAGGGGTTTTTAATGGCGGAAGACCTAAATGGTTACTTCAGTTCAGTGTTTACCAAAGAAGATATTAGTTCATTACCAGTTGCTGATGCTAAATTTCAGGGGGCTAAATCTGACTATTTAGGTCCGTTAGTTGTAACTCCAGAATTGGTAGCTAAGAAAATAAAGGCAATGAAGGATAACAAATCACCGGGAGTGGATGGGATTCCTCCAAAATTACTAATGGAAACAGTAGAACAAATCAGTATACCACTTGCAAGAGTATTCAACTTGTCATTAAAAGAGGGAGTTGTTCCGTTTGAATGGAAAGAAGCAAACATCATACCATTATTTAAAAAGGGTTCGAGAAATAAGTCAGAGAATTACAGACCAGTGAGTTTAACGTCAGTGATTTGTAAATTATTAGAAAGGTTAATTAAAGACCATATGGTGGACTTCCTCGTTAAGCATAAATTATTAAATTCATCTCAACATGGATTCCTTAAAGCGAGGTCATGCTTAACAAATATGTTATGTTTTTTGGAAGAAATCACTAAGTGGATAGACGTGGGATCGCCAGTAGATATTATCTACTTAGATTTTCAGAAAGCTTTTGACAAAGTGCCACATCAAAGATTACTACTTAAATTAAAAGCCCATGGTATCGGGGATAGCATAACTGACTGGATAGAACAATGGCTGACTGACAGAAGACAACGAGTTGTAGTAGATGGAGAAGTTTCAAATTGGAAATCGGTTTTGAGTGGGGTACCTCAAGGATCAGTATTAGGACCTATATTATTCTTAATTTATATCAATGACTTGGACGACAGTATAACAAGTAACGTACTGAAATTTGCGGATGACACAAAACTGTTTAGAAAGGTTAATACTGATGGTGATAAACAACATTTACAAAACGATCTAGACAGATTAGTGAAATGGTCTGAGAAATGGCAGATGTTGTTCAATTTTGGGAAATGTAAATGCCTACATACAGGACATGGGAACTTGAATGTAAACTATAAAATGGGAGATACTGTTCTGGGTACTACTGTAAAAGAAAAGGACTTAGGAGTTACAATAAGCGCTGATATGAAAGTTTCAGAGCAGTGTGGTATTGCAGCTTCAAAGGGTAATCAAATTCTTGGATTGATTAGAAGAAACATAACATACAAGGGAAAAAAGTTAATTATACCTCTTTATAAAGCAATAGTTAGACCTCATTTAGAATACTGTATACAAGCATGGAGACCATATCGTAAGAAGGATATAGATACGCTTGAACGCATACAAAGGAGAGCAACTAAAATGATTCCAGAACTGAGAGACCTTAGTTATGAAGAACGCCTGAAAGAATGTGGTTTAACAACTCTAGAGACAAGGAGGTTAAGAGGAGATCAGATTGAAGTTTTTAAGATATTGAATGGGTATGAAAATATTGATAGAAATATGTTTTTCTCACTCAAGAAGGATAGCAGAACTAGAGGACATGAGGTAAAATTAGTAAAGGATCAATGTAGATTGGACATCAGGAAGCACTCGTTCTCACAGAGGACAATAAATGAATGGAACAAATTGTCTACAGATTGTGTAACTGCTAGCAGCGTGAATATGTTTAAAAACAAGGTTGACACATATCTCAGGAGGGCGGGTTATAAGTAGATGAACATTGTTGGACTCTCGGTAAGCCAATGGCTTTCTTGTCCACTTGCCATCTGGGCCTTTGGCTTGGATGGCAAATCTTGTTAAATCTTGAAACAACGTGTGGTACTCGAAGGCAAAGCCTCTGACTGGAAGCCGGTGTTGTCCGGTGTACCACAAGGTTCACAAATTGACTCACTTTTGTTTATCTTGTATATTATTGACCGCACTAATCATGTTCATTAATGTGAACTATCACTCTATGCTTATGATTCCAAACTGTTTAGAGAAATTTTGTCGGTGACCGATTGTCAGTTGGTGCAGAAGTATCTGGACAGTGCGTCCCTCTGGTGTGAAACCTGGCACCTCAAACTTAAGGCAGACAAATGCATAATGCTTTGAGATACTTGTATATACAGGCCTGTATCTCTAGTCAGAGGCCAGTTGGAGTATTCCAGTGGTATTTGGAATCAGTGGCAACGATCTTTTATCGATAAAATCGAATGAGTTCATTGTATTTAACTGAACCCACTTGTGATATATTTATAGGAGCCAATACCTGCATATCTATAATTCAAAAACATTTTTATGTATAATGCTAATGTCTTAGCTTGCTATGTTAGTAATATCGGTATTGTGTGGTTTATAACCTTATTATAACTATTGTTCTGACTGTTTTTTACAATATATATATATATGGTATTGTTCTTATATTTTGTTATAAGTCCTGTTACTGTGTCTTCGGACCTGTTGGAACTGAATACAATACAATACAATACAATACAATTATCTGCTGATCTGAAACAGGAGGCGTCCGACGATCTGGGCTTCCGTACGAACATCTTTCAAGACGACGCCATTCAGTACGTCTACCTGCCGAAGCTGTAAAAATATCGGTTGCGACGCTCTGGTTTTCATTCGCACGAGAGACACATCTTGTGTCTGCAGATTCTGAACACACACAAGAACATAACATTACGCAAGGCCATCATCGCCAACTCCGCCACCGATTTCGTCTGTTCTCTGGCCGAGTGCGCCTACAACATCATTAAAGGAAACGTTCCATTGTCTCCAGAAGAAACTTAAGACGTAGAAGTAGTACGTGCACACGTTGTGTAACAATAAGGTGTCGACCTCGAGGAAGAAAGCGATGCCACAGACCAGAGGCTTCATGTCGGCCTTCCTAGCTCCGCTGGTGAGTTGGTTGCTGCTCCTTTGCTGTTCGGGCAGACATGGAGCACGCGCGCAAACTGGCCATCCAGTTAAGCGGTTGCTGGAAATCCTTCGACCACCGCCGCCGCCGCCGACGGACGCGATCGGTTAGATCATGCGAGGACTCGACGTCGACATGACCTCCATTCTCGAACGAACCGATCTTGACGATGGGAAAAGGTGTAGTTGTACAATCAGGTCTTACAGCGGTGGAATGCCTTGATCGACAGACGCGTGAAACAACCCACGCGCGTGGTCGTGGTGAACGACTACGACCCTGTACCACGGCGAGGTTGCCCACGTCGTCGCCACCGTTCCCATGACCGTGCAGACCAAGGCCAAAGTTATGTCGGTTGATGGAATATAAAGAGAAGTCGCGCACCGGTCGTCGCATCATTCGAACGATGACGGACGAGTCAATAGCTGTGTCCACCGTCGTAGAGGACGACGACGAAGAACACGAAGTAGCAGCAGACGTTACAGACGCACAGAGCGACGTTGCCAGCACTAATTGGCATCTCTTCTGTACAGAGCGTCCCAAAGCGGAGATAATTTTTCTGTGTCAGGTCCTCGTCTTGTATACGATGATCGTGGTCAGCATCTAAAATCTGACGACCGGTCACGTCGACTCTAATCTATGGACGGCGCTGTCGAATAGTACGTTGGGTTACCTGCTGCCCAATCCGACGGTAAAACGAAATGACGGCTGATTTCTACCTGACGTTGCTTAGCAATGCGTCGATGCACCTGCCTCTCGCCAACACGTTGACTCATTACGTTACAGTCTTACCTCGACGCATAAGTCTGCCTGGCGTGTGGGAATGTTGGATGGTGAAATAAGGTACCCACACAGTTGGTACAACGTCAGATAGACCAACGCTTCATTCTTCCTCGGTGAACGCGACGCTGAAGATATTCAGCCGAGTTGTACAATCAGGTCGTGGCTGAGTTTTAGTACGGACCTAATAGATCGTTACGTCACGTAAACAGTCCACTAGCGGGACCTAATAGATCGCTACGCCACGTAAACAGTGCACTAGCGGACCTAATAGATCGCTACGCCACGTAAACAGTGCACTAGCGGGACCTAATAGATAGCTACGCCACGTAAACAGTGCACTAGCCGGACCTAATAGATCGCTACGCCACGTAAACAGTGCACTAGCGGGACCTAATAGATCGCTACGCCACGTAAACAGTCCACTAGCGGGACCTAATAGATCGCTACGCCACGTAAACAGTCCACTAGCGGGACCTAATAGATCGTTACGCCACGTAAACAGTCAACTAGCGGGACCTAATAGATCGCTACGCCACGTAAACAGTCCACTAGCGGGACCTAATAGATCGCTACGCAACGTAAACAGTCCACTAGCGGACAAGTCGACGGATACGGTAAAGCCGAAACTGAGCTACAGCGACATCATTCAAAAACCTTGCACATGATGTCAAATACCGAATTTAACTTCCCTTTCTCGAGTTCGATAAGACTCATACTAGATCTCGCTTTGTCGGTCATCGTCAGTCCCACGACCGTACCAGATAACGAATACATCTTCCAAAGACGAGGAGCCCACAAACAAGGTCTCAGTCCATCAACCACTGTCAAATCACCGATGTGTACACCTACCACAAAGAAGCAGATTCCGTGATGGAGATGGACCAAGGGTTCGACGCTCTCTATGTCTACACGGACGTCGTGGATTCTCACATTTCGAGAACATTCAATACTGACCCTTGCTGTGCAAAGTTCAGTACGATCACGATCGATATAAGAGAAGGTGACGCTTTCTTTTCGTCGTCGCAAGACCGGACTGTTCTGAAGAAAGAATTGCAACGACTGTTACGCGTGACAGGCGGGGGGCACACTGCCCTAGTTCGTCGGTACTCGTGTGCAGCGGGGTAACGGGTTAGGAAGTCTGTTTGGTGGTCTGCTCCGTAGCGCCATGCCGCTCATCAAGCGAGGAGCTGTGGCTTTGGGGAAACTAGCGTTGAAGACTGGCGTGCACATTGCCGACGACGTCATGTCCGAACAGAACATAAAAACGGTCGCCAAAAGACATGTCACGGATGCCGGTAGGGACCTGCTGAGTGGATTGTTGACTCCCGGCGTGCGACCGCAGCCGTGGAAACGGCAACGTATAAAACGGCAACGTATAAAACGGCAACGTATAAAACGGCAACGTATAAAACGGCAACGTATGAAACGTTGGACGATTATTAAACATAATTTGAGTTGACCAAATGTAATGACGATGTGCAGAATCTGCACACCAAATGTAAGTTGTGGCATTGGTTGATGCAGACTTAGATATCGTGTACTTCAAGTGAGCAGACGTCACGTTGTGTTGGTTAACTCACATTGTACTCGGACCCGAATTCAAATCATTGTGCGGATGCACTAGACTTTAGTTCTGTGACACCTCCCTTTTCACAAAGAAGAAAATATGATTATTGAAAGAACATAATATGTCTAATTAAGCTGCAAACAGTCCTATAGCAACTTTCATTATTATTATTGAACAAAATGTCAAGCATTATAAGCGATTAAGTGTATTTAGTCCAACTGCGATGTGTTATTGCGCCATTCAGTCTGTCATAACGCTTAAAACTGCATCCAACTGATTTAGCCTATTGCGAATCCGGTTCGTTGTTGTCAAAATAATAATAACTAGTGACGCTGGCTGTGGAAGGGAATATACTAATATAATAATAATAATTGACTTCTATGGCGCTCATATCCTCAAGGACCTGAGCTCAGAGGCACAACAACAATCGTGAACAGGGATGCGCAAAAGTCATCATCAGAATGAGGGACAACCAAGATTTATAGTGGAAATGCAATTTGGAATAAATATGTCTTATGTTTTTTTTTTGGAATGTAGTTTCAGATGTTTTCAAAGTGATGGGGAGTTCATTGCAGACCCTAGGCGCAGCGACAGAGAAAGCACGTTTACCCAAGTTAAGTTTTGTTTTAGGCACAATAAGTTGTTGTGAAATTGATGATCTGAGCTGCCTAGAGATATTTGAAAGATGCAAAAGACTAGCCAAATAGGGCGGTTGTTGTATAGATAGAACACGATATGTAAGAGTGGACACACGTGCCAGACAATTTTGTACTCGTTGGAGTTTAGTATCTTTTAGCAATGTTATTTAGTAGTGAATTACAATAGTCAAGGCGGCTACTAATTAGTGCCGTTGGTATTGCTTTAGAACGTGACGCCGAATTCGACGGAGATCACGTATATGATAGAAACAGGATTCACATACTTGAGAAATATTCTGGCGAAAGTTGATGTCACTATCAAAAACAACATCTAGATTACAAACAGTATCTGATGCGAATGTATCAATGCCAAGCAGTTTAACTGGAAAATGGCTGATTACCCTATTTCGTTGTTGCTTAGTGCCGATAATAATAAGATCTGGTTTATCTGGATTAAGCTTTAGCTTACTTGATTCCATCAAAAACAAGATATCAGTAAGACAATCACTTAATGTCGAAACAGATTCTTGTGCTTTTGACTGTGAAAGTAATATGTAAACCTGTGTGTCATCAGCATACTGGTGATGACTGAGATTACGATTAATAATGACTTGGCTGAGAGACGTAGTATATAAGCTAAACAGAACAGAACCAAAGACGGATCCTTGCGGCACTCCGAATGGAAGGTGTGGGAAAGATATATGTTAATGCTTTGGTGTCTGTCTGAGAAATGTGATTTAAATCACCGAAGAGCGGTGCCAGAAAATGTCTAAACGTATCGATAGCAGCTGAGAGATCTAGTAAAGTGAGCAGGAGCAGGAGCAGGCAGAGCAACTAGCTACATTTCTTGTTGGGGTTTCACAACCATTCACAAGATGTCGCCACTGTTCTTCACACTCCACTCCCTGCATCACGATCAATATGTGGGATTTACAAACGAGTTTTGTCGGGTCGAGTGTCAAAAATATTATGTATTCTCAGGAACCGAAGGCAGACCATATTGGGTTTTCCAGTATTAAAAACAGCGTCACTGTGTTTGCGAGTACCATTCAAAATGGCGTGTAAGCCCTGCCAACTATTAACGATGGTTTTGTCTCTGCGTAGCTCCAATATGGGGCGAAATTGTTTTGACGCTAGCCAAGTTTCTAGGAGAAAAAAACATTGAATGAATCATTTTGTTTTTTCAGAAACAATATAAATTAAATTTCCGGTCAAGTAATCATTTTTAAATCAAATACATTTCAATTGTTCATGTCAGTCAAAATTGGTTGTCAAACAGGGTGAAAAAAATCATACACACGTTTTTGACAAAATACACACGTATGGTCACCTAACACTCGAGATCCCCGTTTAACGTTTAATGTGTGAACAAATAAGTTTGTCACTTGAGAGGGGAACTATCGGGGGGTATGTGCCCTGTTATCACCATGGAGCGTTATCGGAACATGAATGCCGTTTCATGATTCTGTTATTTACCCTATCATCTCGGATCATGAATTTCGGTGTGACAAAAAACGGGAATTCTGTGTCGCCGGAAGGGCGAACGACATTTGGAATCATGTGACGTGAACCGCATTCATGTCATAATTTAGGGGATACGTACAATTATATGTACATGCACCTATATGTCACATATATATCTACATCAGAAATATGTTGGGAGGTTGGCCTAAAAAATAGGTGGTAGGTAGATAGGATTGGTGGGAGGCGGGAAGTGGACTCTCAAAATGTGTGGGAGGTAGGAAGTTGTCCCCAAAAACAGGTGGGAGATGGGAGGTTGTCCCCGAAAACAGGTGGCAGATGGAAGGTTGAGAGCCCTTCCACCCCACCCTCTGTGTACTTTCCACCCCACCCTCTGTGTACCTTCCACCCCACCCTTTGTGTACTATACGTATGTCATGTCTACCGAAATTACATACGCATCCATAACATCGTTAATAGTGCGATTGTTTGATTGATTAAATATCCTTGTTTCTCACACAATGATCCACAGATGGTTCATTCATTGTGCTGCTATAACTATACATCACTAAAAATGAACACAGCCTTTTTAAGTATTGTTTACCCTTAGAAGTGTCCTTTCGGGACTTTATCCCAGTGAAAATGGGGTTCTTGGATTATTTCATTCTCCTTCTATTTCAACGTCCAATATTATTGCTCTAAAAACCGTGTTTCACGAACACGTCCCGATTGATCAGCTACTTAATATAAAAACAACTTTCTGCTACAGTCGAAGTTCTCTGATCCAGTTATGTAATAGTATAATTTATGTTGTGCAGCTAACAAATTGCTACTTAATGCCGTTTTAATCGATGCGCCGCCGCGGTTGAGGCGTACCGGAGAATACGTGACTAGCGGCACGTACACCGATAGCAGTGTATGAAGCCCATAACATGACATCATCGGCAATCTTTGTGTGTGTGTGTGTGTGTGTGTGTGTGTGTGTGTG
>SDWI01000295.1:467385-478802 GCA_009193005.1 Lamellibrachia luymesi
ATATATATATATATATATATATTTAAATACATACATACATACATACATACATACATGCGCGAGGATTGCCGATGATGTCATATTATGGGTTCATAGCAGTGACTGCGCGTCAACGACCTCGACGGTCATCGCCGCTCATTCACCTTGCGTAAACCTGACCTTAGCGGGCCGCGCTCGCTATATAGTCGCGGCTGAGCGACGTGGAGCATCAGTTCACTCGCAGTGAATCGTTGTACTCGATACTCAACCATTCTCTCCTACGTTCGCGGTCTGTCGCTCGCTCGCACAATCATGGGCCAATTCAAGAGGGTTCTCGTACTCGAGGTGGAGATGGCCAAGGACAAGAATGCGGCGACGCCCGGGGGTAAGTACAGGAAGGATACCCCGTGGCTGGTGGAGGCGTTCAAGAAGAAAGGGGTTGAGTCCGAGGTGCTGTTCGTGACGAACAAGGACACGGCCGAGAGTCTGCTGGCGAAGTATCCGGACACGGCTTTCCTTGGCCGAGTGAACCCGATGGATTACCCGGTGCTGTCTCTGGACGAATACGTCGCCATGCTGGACGGACTCAACAAGAAGGGCTGCCTCCTCGGCCCGCTGCCCGAACACATGGACCGACTCGGCAGCAAGATGATCCTGTACGAGCTAAAGGACTCGGCGATGGGAGACCGGGAGGTGCGCCTGCACATGTTGGCCGATCTGAGGGCAAACAAGGGAGAGCTCGAGAAGATCATCCCGAAGGGCGGCGAGCCGAGGGTGCTGAAGATGATGCGCGGCTCGACGGGGCTCGGCGTCTGGAAGCTGGAGAACAAGGGTGACAACGAGATCGCCATGACCGACGCCTACACGTCGACGACGGAGGTATTGCCTCGTGACCAGATCCTTGTCAAGTTCTGCGAACTGTCTCAGGAAGACGCCATCAGCATGTCCTTCCTTCCCCTCATCAAGGACGGCGAGTTCCGCTTCCTCATGAGCAAACACAAGGTATGTAGCATTACGAATGTATGTATGTATGTATGTATATTAGTACGTATTGTTATCTAATAAGTCTACGTTGAACGATTATCGACAACGTTGTAACACTGAAATACATTACAAAGTGGTGACGCTTTCGTGCGTAATGTAACTATGAAAATAATTGTTCGATACCAATGTAGTTTTTAGTCTTTTAAAACATTACCTGTCCAGTCGAACAATTTTTCGTTACCATGTTCGTTTCGCAATAACAGCAGAATCCGACATAAATAACAAAAGCCGAAAAAAAACCGATGTACTGGAGGGGGCTAAACAACTGTTTAACCGCTCAAAGTTAAGTTAAATTGTCTATTTTCCAAAAGCGTTTTATTTCCGTTCATATCAACTGTGTATTTCAACGCATTGTGGTTTCTCACCACCGTTTTCTACAACGTGGTATTGCACAATGGTTTATTCAAAATGGTGTAACATATGGCGTGTATAACGATAACGCCCCGTCCACGTGGTCACCCACGTTGTGTCGTCGGTTCCTGTTTTGACGTCACCGTCTCGTTGCTGTAGATCTTGGAGGTGGTGCACAAGAAGCCTGTCGACGAGACGGCCTTCACTGCAACGCTGCGTAGCGGGGCTATCTACAACATCCTCGACCTCACGGAGCACAAGAAGATGGTTGACGCCGTCGAGGCGTGGTCGAACAATATCAAGAAGATCATGAACATCGACGACGTGCCGTACTGGTGGTCGGTCGACTGCATCGAGGCCGAGGGCGCGCCGACTGGCGACCATATCCCAAGCAGCAACCCGTCACGCCATCTGCTGCTCAGCGAGATCAACTGCAGCTGTCTCGGTCTCGTCGCTGATACTTCGGAGGAGGCGAAGCAGAAGGGAATGAAGTTCGCCGAAATGATCGCCGATATCGTCCTACAGTAGAACGATCACGGTCCCCCTTGTGTATAGGTAGGCAATTGGACTGCACTGTAGGTTTCTTTACACCGGTTCAATGTGAAAGAACTCGCCCCCAACAGAGCTGTTGTTCCGCGTGTCTTCTTTTAAAAAGAACGGCCCTTGTGAAGGGCACACTTGGCATGTGGGTTACCTTTTCACGCCGCTATGTATATTGTGTGCGTTTCTATGTGTGTCTGTACAGCCCCGGTCGAAATGGCTAACGAAGCAGATGCCACGTGTATGTGATTTTTTACGACAAGCATAAGTGTAGGCAGCGCCTTTTCAAGTATGTTGTCTCGTATGTATCGTACTGTACCCATATGTCGGATGACACCCGGTGATGTCACGTGAGGGACTTTGATGTCTCCTTTAGTGTAGCCAGTAGCTAGTTTATCCAGTAGTTTAATAATAAACTGATCAATTGAACGCATGATTGACCAGTTTGTTACTTAAGAATAATCGTTCTGTACTGGACTTGTGTCGTATTCTCATGTTAGATAGATCGCCTTTTATATAAAATGCTGCGTTCGATAATTATATGGTTGGTTAATAGACCAGTTAATAAGACCCATACGTAAGTTACTTACAGTACTTACGGGTCGCTTCGGATGACCGCCCGGTGAAGTAACACTTGACGCGTGTTTTAGAATGTCCTGTATATAGGATCGGTGTTAGAATACAGTGTATTGTTATAAATTGTCAACCATAAATTTACATAGAGGGTGTATTCAAGTTTACTGATAAACTACACCACGCTTAGGCATTCTTTTTTGGTGTATGTATTACGTGTTTTCTCACTGTGATATATTGTGTCGATTAAATGCACTGTATGGTGAAATGTTAAGTTTGAGTATAGTACTTTTAGAGTATTAGATTTCTTCATGCCATAATTGTATAATAAATTGTACTATGTATATAGAGCACAAATAAAACTGAACCGCACTTGGAACAATGTTGTTTGTGTTTCATACAGCAATGAAAACGTTATCTTCTCCTCGTGTTTTCGTCTATCTTTCTGTATGTCCAAGAAGCCCATTATTTTACTCCACTTGGTCGTTTCCCTTGTAACCTTCCGTCCATTACCAGCTCCAAAGGCTTTCACTTCTCATAATGTGTCCGAACCAGTTGTCATGTCTGCTCTTTCACAACAGCCACCAATTGTATCTTAAACGATTCTGTAAAATTACGACCAAATCCGATATCGTTTGGGAAGTGCATATATCTTTAAATTTGTACATATAACATTAGGAAATATCTAACAAATCAACAACACTATTACCAGTTGTATGTAGCGAAACAAATCACAAATTTAAGCCAAAGGGGGCATGCCCCCTCGTCCATACGTCACTGAGAACTATAGATTGTGTTTAGTATTATTGTGCTGCAAGGGAAATTTCCTGTTATGGGCGTGCAACAGAAATATAATAAATTCTGTTCATAATTATCAATGACATTTGATGGTACTATAAGCAAGCTGATACGAATGATTATTGTTGTTATTATCACACGTAATATAGTGTTATATTTGTCCTTGTGCCTAGTCTTGTCTTGATTGAACAAGATTTAACAAGATTGGCCATCCAAGCCAAAGGCCCAGATGGCAAGTGGACAAGGAAGCCATTGGTCTCCACGCTTCTATACAGTATTCTAAATGAGGTCTAACTATTGCTTTATACAGAGGTACAATTAGCTTTCTTCCTTGTATGTTATGTTATGTTTCAACCCAAGAATTTGATTACCCTTTAAAGCTGCAATACCACACTACTCTGAAAGTTTCATATCAGCGCTTATTGTAACTCGTAATTCCTTTTCTTTTACAGTAGCATACCCAGAACAGTATCTCCCATTTTATAGTTTACATCCCCAAGTTCCCATGTCCTGTATGTAGGCATTTACATTTCCAAAAATTTACCAACATCTGCCATTTCTCAGACCATTTCACTAATCTGTCTCTTTTTGTAAATGTTGTTTATCATCATCAGTGTTAACCTTTCTAAACACTTTTGTGTCATCCGCAAATTTCAGTATGTTACTTGTTATATTGTTGTCCAATTCATTGATGTATATTAATTTATATACTGTTTTAATATATTACATACATTCATATTAATTTCAGTAATATGTGGTATGACTCACACACACACACGTGAAATAGCGTCGGTTTCGGATAACCTCCACTACATATAAAATATACGTATAAACACATACATCATATAACAACAGGCGCACAAAGATGCTTCTCGGGCAAAAAATCAACAAGCAATGTATAAACAGCGCTGTGAAACAGGAGTGGAACCAAGATATTGTAAGCAGGTGCTCTTCACTTACAATGTCACAGCGTGGCCTAATGGCATCATTGACATGTGGTGTTATAGGCTTGTCCTTATTGCAAGGACAACGGTCTGGTTACCGCTATTGACCGATCACCGTGCCGAATGTATTCATTCAAACGCTACGAGTTGACGCATGGGGACAACATGTACACGAGGTAGTTTGACAAATTCGCTTGCACCTCGATCTATCCGACCGGAGTAACTTTATTTGTATATCACATTGAGAAAACACGTAAGAAAACACCGTACGTCATACACCAAAAAAGAATTGCCCAAACGTGGCGGAATTTACCAGTAAACTGGAACACACCCTCTATGTAAATTTATGGTTGACAATTTGTAACAATACACTGTGTTCTAACACCGATCCTATATACAGGACATTCTAAAACACGCGTCAAGTGTTACTTCACCGGGCGGTCATCCGTAATGATCCGTAAGTACTGTAAGTAACTTACGTATGGGTCTTATTAACTGGTCTATTAACCAACCAGATAATTATCGAACGCAGCATTTTATATAAAACGCTATCTATCTAACATAACAATACGACACAAGTCTAGTACAGAACGATTATTCTTAAGTAATAAACTGATCAGGCGTTGATCAGTTTATTAATAAACTACTGGATAAACCAGCTACCGGCTACACTAAAGGAGACATCAAAGTCACTCACGTGACATCACCGGGTGTCATCCGACATATGGGTACAGTACGATACATACGAGACAACATACTTGAAAAGGCACTGCCTACACTTATGCTTGTCGTAAAAAATCACATACACGTGGCATCTGCTTCATTAGCCATTTCGACCGGACTGTACAGAAAGTCAGACATACTTAGAAATGCACACAATATACGTTGCGGAGTGAAAAAGTAACCCACATGCCAAGCGTGCCCTTCACAAGGGTCGTTCTTTTTAAAAGAAGACACTCGGAACAGCAACTCTGTTGGGGGCGAATTCTTTCACATTGAACCGTTGTAGAGAAACCTATAGTGCAGTCCAATTGCCTACCTATACACACGGGGGACTGTGATCGTTCTACTGTAGGACGATATCGGCGATCATTTCGGCAAAAGGAGACATCAAAGTCACTCACGTGACATCACCGGGTGTCGTCCGACATAGGCAGCACTGACGTATGTACCACACTGTAAAAACAAGTGTTTTGTTTTAAACACATATACACATTACATGTGTTTAAATTTGGAAATGAGTGTTTAGTTATGAATACATCCGTGATAATGTGTTTTATGTCATGCGTTTATGCAATGGTGTTTTATTTAAAACACATTACGACAAGTATTGTTATAAATAATTAAATTATAATTCAAGAGGACGCAATCCGCATACCATTATTGTAGCAAGTATTCTAATTTATCGTATCGTAGTCATAGTTACTTCAGTTGGGAAGGTGCCATGATATGAAAACGTATGTAGGCCCATAGTATATATTATAAAAGTGCGTATTAATCTATTTCATGTTGTAAGCCTGTCATGTCATGTAAGCTTGGTATCCAAGCATTTAATTGCCGACTGCCAATGCAATCCTGACCCATGTGCAACTTTAGTAGGGAAAAAATGGCAAAATAAATAAGTACGCTTATCTGCGAAACGTTTAAACAAAAAAGTGTTTATTTTCAAAAACTTCATGAACGTTTAAAATTGAACGCATACTGATTAATTGTCGATAGAGGGTGATACTGAATATTTTGATATAATTATTTGATATGTCGATCTGATAGATTTGATTGTTTACAGCGTGATACTGGTCAACTTATAAATTAACATGTATTATAGGCAATCTGACTCTCTCTCTCTCTCTCTCTCTCTCTCTCTCTCTCTCTCACACACACACACACACAGATATATATATATATATATATATATATATATATATATATATATATCTGTTTTCTTATATATATATATATATATATGGAGAAACATACTCACTATAGGGAAAGAGATTGGTCGGCCACTGCTGGTGAAATGATACATCTCCTGTCGTCTCATGAGAGGACCGAGTTACAAGTATTGCCCACTGTTGCTATGACAACGGTATCCAATGGAGCGCTTCGTTTAACGACAACACAGGCATAATATCATTCCATTCACATCGATGATGTAGTGACATTTGATGCACGCCACAAGACAGGGATATTAATACCCTAGCAGCTTCACAGTGTAACATGAAAAAGGTTGGAACGGTTCGAGTTAGCTTGCCTACAGAAATTATGTATGTTATGCCGCAGTCAGCAAACAATTTCACTACTATTTGTGTTATATATAAATGACTTACTAGAACTAACAAAGTCTGACATATTTTTATTTGCAAACGACATTAAGATATTTAGAACTATTACAGATATAAATTACCAAGACATTCTAAAACATGACCTAAATTTCTTAGAACAGTGGAGTGATAAGTGATTATTAAAATTTCATCCTGACAAATGCAAACATATGATTATTGGTAAAAATAATGTTGGGACAATCGAATATTCTATGACACTAAACAACACCAAGCAGCCGCTCCACACAATTGAAAAGAAAAAAATACTTAGGGGTCACTGTAGACACAAAGCTATCCTTTGATGATCACATTAATCAAGTTGTAAACAAAGCAACACAGATGACAAAAATAATTCGCGGAACTTTCCAATTTCTAAACAAAGATACGTTCGTGCCATTATATAAAACAATGGTAAGAACGCATCTTGACTACTCCATAGCAGTATGGTACCATTACAAGATAAACACATTATTGCAATAGAAAACGTCCAAAGAAGAGCAACCACATAATTACCAGGTATGAGTGACCTAATTTATGTAGAAAGACTAAACTCACTGAAACTACCCTCATAATTAGCATATTGACGTTTACAAGGAGATATGATTGAAGTTTTTTAACTTATGCACAATTTATACGACAATGAATCCTCACCTAAACTTTTAAAATGGGATGGTGCATCTTTCAGGACAGGGAATAGAGGTGATACGCTAAAATTGTTTATCCAGAGATCAAATATAAATATAAGGAAAACTGATTTCCCTCTCAAAGTGACTGAGCCTTGGAATTCCTTCCCTGAAACCGTCGTACAGGCAAAATCCATAAATTCATTAAAAAAAAACTGAACTAATGCTGGTACAATCAGACAATTTTATAAAACTTTGAAACACCATTAATAACTGGAAACGGAACTCTTATTAAATGATGATGAAGATCTGATCATTGAGGAATCACTAGAATCCTACGATCAGAACCATCCTAAGGATTCAGCCTACAGTTACATTTCCCATTGATGGCCATGTGAACGTTTTGCATAATTATAAAATTATTAAAGTTTTCACCAGCCGCTGTCATCATCCCACTGACATGCTGGTGGAGGTTTGTCAAAATTAGACATTTCTAACCCTTGTAATAGGCCTGTATGTGCGATACCCCTAAATGTTTACCAATATTGGCATGAATTACGAGGCACACGTGTCTAGTGGCCAACGAAATCACAAATATCCTTCCGCCTATTAAAATCATCTAAAAATCCACCATTTCACTCTCAACAGCTTCCACCAGCAAACCTGGTATTATCCGTGCATAAATGCACTTATGTCAGATCGCGTGATTTTTTTAAAACGTCCTATATCCAATCTTACTATGCCGTACATTCGCAACAAGTGTAACACAAGTGTAACACACCAGGAAGTCTAACTGCGGCATGACCCCCTAAGGTATCGTAAGGTAAGGTATGTCGCCATCTATCGGCAATGAGAATGATTATTAATAACTGCAATGGCCACACAATGGCGGTATGTGCCATGCCATTTTGAAAGCCCGTCAAAGACGTTGCCAGTTATTGTTGTTCCATGATCATTCAGGTAAGTTATACGTATTGTCTTTAATGTATAATGGAAATAACTGAAAAGGCAAAATGTGTGTCACGTCAACGCTATTTAGGTGTCCGTTTGATAGCGGCATATTTTAATTAGGCCGATATATAAACTTTTCAATAACGGTCAATGTCACAGTCGTTTGCGTAAGAATGAATATGGAGGTCAAACAGAGTCCCGTGATTCGTCGGAGAAGTCGCCCAACTCCTTCAAACACCACATCATCCATATTGATAGACTAAAGTGTGTGATAAAACTTAAACTATATCCGAACTCTGTCATCTTCTATTGACCACTGGTGTTTACAAATTAATTTCCGGGCGTTCCCACTGAATTAAAATAAGAAAGTCAATTGTATTTGTTGATATAGAACCTTCTGTCATACACCATTAGAGATATGTTTTAATACAGTGATACAGGCTTTTTGAATTAAATATATTTTTTTTAAAGTGAAGTAATGGTCATTTGAGTACCAATGAATGTGGCATTTTTGTTGGACAGGTTCCATAGGCTTATTGTTTGGAGAAAACGGCACCAACATCGGCACTTTTATAGACAATTCCTAACTGTTTTTATTCACAAGTTATATACTACTTAAAACAAAACCATCACAAAGTTTCTCTTCTATAATTGCTGGCCACCAATTTTGTTGGATAACAACATTGGTGGACAGAAATAGTGTATTGTTTTTAGTTTGTTAAATAAGCCAGTATTGAATAAAAGAAAATATATTTAATTTACAGCTGCGTAATTGGTTACATATGAAGTTATGCATCAATTAACTATTACAATCTGTGTATGATATCTACATATAGTCTGCCAAGTGTGTTGGCTTTATGTTAAGTAGATTATGAAAATAAAAACAGTTTGTAATTATCTATTAAAGTGCTCATATTGGTGTCATTTGCTCCTAGCAATAAACCTATAGGTACTTTTATTATCAAAACTTCACTACCACAAAATATATTTCCAAAATTCAAAAAGCCTGTATACTAGTATTGAATTGTACTACTTATCATAAAGTAGTCAGGAGAATCACAAATTAATGCTTCTTGTTAATATTGTCTTGGTTGGCAATACAAATTAGATATTAATAGTGGATAATGGGCATCCATTTATGTACACGATAAACCTAACTTTAAGTAAGGTTATTTAAATGAAAACATTTACTCAGATACCCAAATTCATGGACTTGGTCATATGATAACTTTGTCATATAATATTAATTCTTACAAACCAATCAAATTGTAATCAGATATCTAGATTATTAAAATTATTTCATACCAAATTACCAATGGGAATGAATGAATGTAATGTCTTATGCATAGTTTCTTATTCTTGTAGATATTGTGGCATAGAAAGCAACTTCCATTGTTCCATGTCTAGCCACTTGGTTCGATGCCATAGGAATGATCCACATTTCATAGCACACATTAAATCAAAGTTAGTGATGACAATCAGTTGTAATCTTGATTAACATTTTTTACATTGAAAATCCTGTTGTAAAAAATACTTCTACATGATGCACATGGATGACAAGATGGGTCAAAGGACAATTGCACTATAACTTGAATTTTACAAATATATTTCTCTTGAATATATATTATAATATATACATATACACATATTTATTGTCTGGGCTTGAGTTCAATTTGTAATATACAAGTAGTTGACTTGAATTTTGTAACATATATATATATATATATATATATAATAATACTTTGCATACACTTGCAGCTGATCGAAGAATTCAAACTGGTTTTGGAGAGAGCGGGAAAAGCCTAGAACAACTTGGCGAGAAATTGTCCATGCTTATCAGCAGGGTTGAGAACAAAATGGCTGCTGGCAAGCGGAAAGATGTAAGTTGCAACAGATGTGACTGCACGTGGCTAGGTTGGTTGTTGGAATAGAACTCGTTATTTAAGCGCCAGAACTGAGTCAGTGTTGGGTGGTTAAACTCCCTTTCAAACGGGTGTCACGTGGTATGGATGGCCCCAGGATGGAAGGAGTGAAATGGGTGCAATACAGAAAGCCTTGTTGTAACACAGACCTTCCGACATTTTATGAAAGAAAAGGGGAAGGCCTTCCTCTTCCTGTATAAAAACAGAAGATTTTTGCGCGAAAAAGAACAACCAATTTCTATGAGGTGCAAAATGGAAAACACAACCTGTGAAGGCTATTGATCGATGGTGCCCCTAGGGTGGGTCGGGTGCATGCCGACGGAAGATGTTTTTAAATACTAGTTTCAAAATGGTGCATTTTGAAGGGTGTTTAAGAGAATTAAGGGGGTCAATTTCAGGACTTGTATTGAAGTTATCTTTTTTATGGACGTACACCGAATCGAGCTGACCTCTGGCACTTGACCTTGACCCTTTGGACTGGATTTGGTCTCAGCCCTTGCCAAATGCAATTTAGCTAAAAATAAATGTTGGGCAAAAATGACCCAGTGTTGCTATTATTTTGCACGGTGACCTCCGAATTCCTGCCGTCATCCAATTTTTGGAGCAAAGTAATGCATTCACCAGGGATGAGATTTTTCCGAATTTTCCAGGGCTGGAAATAACGTTTTTGTGATTCGCGTGAATCCAGTTTAAAAATCGGGGGGGGTATAGGGTGATCGAATTTCTCGTTTGCGGTTCGTGTTTTTGCTGGAGAACTCTACCCACGTGTTATTTCCCATTGATGTCAACAAACATTTATCTAACTATTTTCGATACGATCACTGTGATTGGATGAATTTGCAGTGTGTTGGCACTCTCCACCAATGGGATCATTTGAAAGAAACAAGACTTGCATCTGCGCATCTTGCCAATGGCCACCAAATGAACAGGAAAGGTATAAATCACTTCAGCTGAAAATCCGATTGATATATGCCCCATTGAAAGTCATCCACTCTTACAACCACACAAATGGCTAATAAAATATAATAATTTGATAAGTTTCATGAATATTTTCTTGCCCCATCTATTAATTTGGTCAGAAATCGATTTTACAAATAGGTTATTTTTTACTACCCATGTATCCAATCGGGGCCGACAATTCTAATTAGGGCTTACGTCGAGTCTTCCTCAGTTTTTTTCTCTCATTTCGTGATGACACATAACATTCAGAGTCTAATTTAAACCTGAAGTTGTTTTCATATGTGTCCCACCCATTAATTCATTAAGAGGGTAACGCTAGAAGTCAAATTTTGAGCTTTTTCACGAGTGTCCATTGGCCGGTAATATGCGCTAAATCTAATATGCGCTCATTTTATATCTCGTACTTTGAAT
>SDWI01000295.1:488333-521649 GCA_009193005.1 Lamellibrachia luymesi
CTACAACCACACAAGGTCTTACAGGCTACATGCCAGTCATGTCAAGAACTAGAGTACTGTTACTACTACCACACAAGGTCTTACAGGCTACATGCCAGTCTTTACAAGCACTATAGTACTGTTACTACTACCACACACGGTCTTGCAGGCTACATGCCAGTCTTGTCAAGTACTATAGTACTGTTTCTACAACCACACAAGGTCTTACAGGCTACATGCCAGTCATGTCAAGTACTAGAGTACTGTTACTGCAACCACACAAGGTCTTACAGGCGACATGCCAGTCTCGTCAAGTACTAGAGTAATGTTACTACTACCACACAAGGTCTTACAGGCTACATGCCAGTCTTTACAAGCACTATAGTACTGTTACTACTACCACACACGGTCTTACAGGATACATGCCAGTCTTGTCAAGTACTATAGTACTGTTACTACAACCACACAAGGTCTTACAGGCTACATGCCAGTCATGTCAAGTACTAGAGTACTGTTACTACTACCACACAAGGTCTTACAGGCTACATACCAGTCATGTCAAGTACTATAGTACTGTTACTACTACCACACAAGGTCTTGCAGGCTACATGCCAGTCTTGTCAAGTACTATAGTACTGTTACTACAACCACACAAGGTATTGCGGGCTACATGCCAGTCATGTCAAGTACTAGAGTACTGTTACTACTCCCACAAAAATACAATTACCATGAGTACAAGGTGTGTAATTGTTGCTCCTTTATTTATTTGTAATATACCTAAATTGACTGTCACATTTTTGTAATGTTGATTTTAGCTGATATTGAAAACAAATGTCTGCTCAAGCGACAATGAAACCAAGCCCAAGGCAAGCAAGAGTCAGGTCCACCGAGGGCCAGGCCCACCAAGGGAAGGGTACCCCCCCCCCGGGGTATCAATATCCGGATCGGATGTGTTCTACTTAATAGAATGTTCACTGGAAATCGATATTCTAAACCATTAACAGTTATTCCATTAACAGAATGCAAAAAAATGGTTAGGAAAATTGTATTGAGTGAAATACTTACGATTAGTACTGCCACCTAGCGTTCAGTCAAAGGTATTATATTATTGCCTAATAAGCCTCATATTTTGCACTATTCATAGTTGTTTGATTCTAAATCATAATAAATAAAATCTACATTTACAATATTTCGAGATTCAAGTGCAATTACAAATGTATAACAAAAACATAAAAATTTTGAATGTGAACTCAGAACATTTGTAATTAAATGGGATTCTGGAAAATGGCATACGGAATGTAAAACATTTGCATTTTAATGCACCGATACGCATTTATTAACAAGCCTGGTGTCCAC
Source organism: Lamellibrachia luymesi (assembly GCA_009193005.1). NCBI lineage: Eukaryota > Metazoa > Annelida > Polychaeta > Sabellida > Siboglinidae > Lamellibrachia > Lamellibrachia luymesi. Next base: position 489,669 of record SDWI01000295.1, read on the forward strand.
GTCTGTAAGGCCACGCTCGTTATTGCGCGGTCAGATGAGGTCACCCCGTTACTCAATTCCACCCACGCTACGTCACTGAGCTATGATGTCATAGCGTATTTCTCCGCTCTGATCGCGCGGGCTACAGTCCTTTCCGCGATCACGAACTGTCATGAACTATAGTACTTTCCACATTCAGGACTCCGTTAGTGGAGTCAAAAAAACCTCACCGCTGAAAGTGGAACAAAATAAAAATTGGAGTTATGGCTGGGACCCTCCTATTGTCGAGATGGAAAAGACATAGTTACTATATAGAACGCCCCCGCTTTAAATTGGTGTCATACTCCCCGATATATCTTTTTAATCGCTCAACGAGGGGGCGTATATAGGTCGGTGGGTTATTGATATTGTAGGTATAGGACCTACCACTTTGTTCGACGAGCGATAAAGACGCAAGCAACATTTCTCCTTTGAAATTATCGTTGCCTATATTTGATGACACGGCGGTGATTTTGGGACAATAAACTGTTGGCTAAAGGAATCAGTTCAGTGTGCTGTTTCTTGGAACTCACTTGGTTTAAATTAAAGGCCATACTTCATTATCAAACTGCATAAGCTAGTAATTGACTATACTGACATAATGTCGTTTTTAATATAATATTGATTAAATTACAGATATCCCATATTGTATAGATTATGGTGAAACAGAAATAGATGATGGTGTCCTCCACTTGACGTTGCTCATATCATATAGTATAAACTACATCTGTTATAACAACTTGACCGTCCAAATGTGTTTTAAGGAACTACAATACAATTCGACCATTGTATGGTTGTGAATATCGACCTTGCCGGTCAACATGCAATATAAACATGGTTTTCGCCACAAAACATTCAAATTAGATCAAATTAAAAATATACATTCCATGTATTAACCAACGTATGCATTTATTCTATACATAATATTATACTGATGTCGATGTATATAATTAAAATGTGGATTTTGGCAAATATGTTCACTCGGAACATTTTACTGTTACCCTCGATGGCTTTCGCGTTAATAAAATATGATGGATTAGCATAAAACTTTCGAAAGTCGGGTGGAATGAAACAACACAAAACTTCATGATTGTTAATAGACAGACAATGCCACTCGTTTGGCCTTACAGCCACAATGAGCCTTGGCCAAATACATATTTCTCCTGACGGTAGATACAAAAGTAGTCAGTTTAACATCTGCAACATTCTGACCTGCTCTGGCTCCACCACGTGTTCTGACTCCTCAGGCAGGTGTTGGTATCCATCTTCTGGTTCTACATATAACCCTTGCCCTCCTACGGCCTTCTTGGGGCCTTCCCCTTTCTCCGTCTAATTGTTGTCCTCTGACTTTAATCATACCTCTTGCCCTCCCTCTTGCTTCTCTTCTCCCTCCCTAAATTAAATTCCCAATATATTGTTTTTATTTGTCATGTGGCTTTCACTCTAGCGACATATGCTATGTCTTAATCAGAGTCTCCATTGACTATATACACATATAATTCTAAATGTGTATACATTTTTTTGATACTAGTGAAAAAGTTTATTATTCCCTCCCTCCCTCCCTTCCTCCTCCCTCCCATATATATATAAACTCTAACAAGAGCCACTAAATTTCACCCGATTATGTTATCGTTTGGGTGTATATTCAGGTGGCACAACCCAACCTTAAGAAAACGACGAGTTTTGTAGTAACGCTGGAAAATGGAGAAAACAGCGAGTTTGTATAAACGCGGGACGCCACCCAGCCCACTAGAAAGGCTACAGTACGTAGATCCGCGGAAACCGCGAGACATGCGCGAGGGTTGCCGATGATGTCATGTTATGGGCTTCATAGCAGTGACTGCGCGTCAACGACCTCGACGGTCATCGCCGCTCATTCACCTTGTGTAAACCTGACCTTAGCGGGCCGCGCTCGCTATATAGTCGCGGCTGAGCGACGTGGAGCGGCAGTTCACTCGCAGTGAATCGTTGTACTCGATACTCAACCATTCTCTCCTACGTTCGCGGTCTGTCGCTCGCTCGCATAATCATGGGCAAATTCAAGAGGGTTCTCGTACTCGAGGTGGAGATGGCCAAGGACAAGAATGCGGCGACGCCCGGGGGTAAGTACAGGAAGGATACCCCGTGGCTGGTGGAGGCGTTCAAGAAGAAGGGGGTTGAGTCCGAGGTGCTGTTCGTGACGAACAAGGACACGGCCGAGAGTCTGCTGGCGAAGTATCCGGACACGGCTTTCCTTGGCCGAGTGAATCCGATGGATTACCCGGTGCTGTCTCTGGACGAGTACGTCGCCATGCTGGACGGACTCAACAAGAAGGGCTGCCTCCTCGGCCCGCTGCCCGAACACATGGACCGACTCGGCAGCAAGATGATCCTGTACGAGCTGAAGGACTCGGCGATGGGAGACCGGGAGGTGCGCCTGCACATGTTGGCCGATCTGAGGGCAAACAAGGGAGAGCTCGAGAAGATCATCCCGAAGGGCGGCGAGCCGAGGGTGCTGAAGATGATGCGCGGCTCGACGGGGCTCGGCGTCTGGAAGTTGGAGAACAAGGGTGACAACGAGATCGCCATGACCGACGCCTACACGTCGACGACGGAGGTATTGCCTCGTGACCAGATCCTTGTCAAGTTCTGCGAACTGTCTCAGGAAGACGCCATCAGCATGTCCTTCCTTCCCCTCATCAAGGACGGCGAGTTCCGCTTTCTCATGAGCAAACACAAGGTATGTAGCATCACGAATACACCCGTCAGTGTATATAAGTACGTATTGTTATTTAATAAGTCTACGTTGAACGGTTATCGACAACGCTGTAACACTGAAATGCCTCACAAAATGGTGAAGCTTTCGTGAGTGGTATAACTAAAAACTTTTTTTTCGATCTTTAGTCTTAAAATATTCCCTGTCCAGTCGAACTATTTTTCGTTACTGTGTTAGTTTCGCAATAACAGCAGAATCCGTCATCAATGCAAAAAGTTGGATAAAACTCAATATGATGGAGGGGGCTAAACTACTGTTGAACCGCTCAAATTTAAGCTACTTTTTCCATTTTTCCAAAAGCATTTTATCTCGATTCATATTAACTGTGTATGTCAACGCATTGTGGTTTCTCACCACCGTTTTCTACAACGTGGTATTGCACAATGGTTTATTCAAAATGAAGTAACATATGGCGTGTATAACGACAACGCCCCGTCCACGTGGTCACCCACGTTGTGTCGTTGGTTCCTGTTTTGACGTCACGGTCTCGTTGCTGTAGATCTTGGAGGTGGTGCACAAGAAGCCGGTCGACGAGACGGCCTTTACTGCGACGCTGCGTAGCGGGGCTATCTACAACATCCTCGACCTCACGGAGCACAAGAAGATGGTTGACGCCGTCGAGGCGTGGTCGAACAATATCAAAAAGATCATGAACATCGACGACGTGCCGTACTGGTGGTCGGTCGACTGCATCGAGGCCGAGGGCGCACCGACTGGCGACCAGATCCCAAGCAGCAACCCGTCACGCCATCTGCTGCTAAGCGAGATCAATTGCAGCTGTCTCGGTCTCGTCGCTGATACGTCGGAGGAGGCGAAGCAGAAGGGAATGAAGTTCGCCGAAATGATCGCCGATATCGTCCTACAGTAGAACGATCCAAACCGCTGTAAAAAGAGCCTTCCATCTGAAGTGGCCCATGCATCATGGATGAGTCGTTTATCTCGGATGCCCAGTGGCGTGGTGACTACGTGTAGTTGGTGCCCCTACAAGTTCAGTCCGTGTATTCGTCTGGTCGCTAGAACATCTGCGCATGTGTAATGCTAGACGTCTAAAGACGGGTCCATTACTTAGGGTAGTAGTCAACTGTAATCGAGTCTATTCAGCTATCTCTGGTCTTTGTGATCGGGGCGGTCCGATTGTTGAATCTCATACTAGCCAGGCCAATGCCACCGAGCGTTGTCATTCACGATACGCAAACACAGACTAAGGTCAACTTGCATTTAAATTAAATGGAAAGGATATTAAAGACGCGAATAGTGTAAACTAATTGGGTCATATTATGATATAATGCGTCAGTGTCGTCAGTTGTATGCCCGTTGTAATGCACTGCCAGGTACTTAGGAAATGTGTGCACAGATGATGTCAAGATCAAGCTGTTTAGTACATTTTGCTCATATATGTATACAGCTCAACTGTGGTGGAATCATACTGTATATAGCATCCACATATTACATGTATGTTACAAAAATGTGTTTAGTCGATTACTCAAACTACCCAAATACTGTAGTGCATCAGGTATGTTTGCGGAGAGACTGACTCCTGACTGTAAAGCAGTCATACGAAACCTTGTATATATATTCATGTCACGTTAAGATAAATCTAGAAACACACTGCTAATTGTGGTAATTGGTACTGACATCATATGGAAATCAAGGATACGGAGACAATGAGTAAAATCACTTTATGTATATAACGACCTTGTGTAATCATACTGTATGTATGTTTTATGTTTCACCTGTTGTTTTTACATTATTTTGTGAACTGCTGTGTATGAATATATGGACCTATATATGTATCATTATGTGTGTTTGTCTCTGAATTAAAGAATTGAATTGAATTTGTCGTCATCCTAGCTCAACCCTAACTCCAACTGGGTCACGCGTACATGATCACCGTCAGTTTTCCGAGACAGGCTATGCCACGTCAGCTTTCCGTTTCAACAACTCGGGCTAATTATTGTCCTTCATCGCGATGACAAATCGTAGAGCATCTTCCTCACGAGATGATGTGACACGTGCAAAGTTCTCCTCTGCTACACCAGAAAGCACGTCAAATACGGACAACGTGTTGACCCCTTTGCCTCTTGTGAATCAGGGATGTAACATGCACAAGAGGAAAAACCCTGAAATAATTTCACTAGAAGGTAAGGGCCCGAAAGAAGAGAGGAGCGTCGGCCAAAGGTCGACGCGGGATAGGGTGCGGGAAGGGGCAACCCCCTCCTGCGGATGGTCTGTGGTGAATTCTGACACTTGGGAGCCAAACAAAAAATTCTAAATCAGGACAAGAAGTAAAATAAAAATTCTTACTTTTTCTAAAACAAAATACATTTCAGATTGGTCAACCTACAGGGTTATCTAACAACTACGTTGCAAACTGCTTGATCCATCTATCCATCTGGTCTGGTTATGGTTTTTTAACATTCTTCTTACGTAGATTCTAGCTTTAATTAAAATATTTTCCCAGATAATTTTTTTTATTTGTCCCCACTAAGGTACTACTCTGATTCGGTGTGAATGATATTTAACCTCATCCTCTCACCCCCCCCCCCCCCATTCAAAGTACGAGATATAAAATGAGCGCATATTAGATTTAGCGCATATTATTGGCCAATGGACACTCGTGAAAAAGCTCAACATTTTACTTCTAGCGTTACCCTCTTAATGAATTAATGGGTGGGACACATATGAAAACAACTTCAGATATAAATTAGGCTCTGAATTTTATGTGTCATCACGAATTGAGAGAAAAAACCGAGGAAGAGTCGACGTAGGCCCTAATTAGAATTTTCGGCCCCATTTGGATACATGGATAGTGAAAAATAACATATTTGTAAAATCGATTTCTGAGCAAATTAATAGATGGGGCAAGAAAATATTCATGAAACTTATCAAATTATTATATTTTATTAGCCATTTGTGTGGTTGTAAGAGTGGATGACTTTCAATGGGGCATATATGAACCTGATTTTCAGCTGAAGTGATTTATACCTTTCCTGTTCATTTGGCGGCCATTGGCAAGATGCGCAGATGCAAGTCTTGTTTCTTTCAAATGATCTCATTGGTGGAGAGTGCCAAACACACTGCAAATTCATCCAATCACAGTGATCGTATCGAAAATAGTTGGAGAAATGTTTGTTGACATCAATGGGACGTAACACGTGGGTAGAGTTCTCCAGCAAAAACACGAACCGCAAACGAAAAATACGATCACCCTATACCCCCTCCCCCAGATTTTTAAACTGGATTCACGCGAATCACAAAAACGTTATTTTCAGCCCTGGAAAAATCGGAAAAATCTCATCCCTGGTGAATGCAGTACTTTGCTCCAAAAAGTGGATGACGGCAGGAATTCGGAGGTCACCGTGCAAAATAATAGCAACACTGGGTCATTTTTGCCCAACATTTATTTTTAAACAGGAAACACACACCGGAACAAAGCGGTTTCTCGAATGTATGGTCAAGGATTATATCCTTTAATAGTAAAACCGGGCCGAATTACCATCAACTTGTGCACCCTAATAGATAATATATTTACCAACCAAATCAATTACTCTGCTGATAGCGGGTTACTAAACACTGACATTAGTGACCACTTGCCAATATATGAATTTGAAAAACTAATTCTAAGACGTTTAGAACTGTAAGAAGCCTGAAAGAGGACAATGTACTTATGTTTATGGAAAGTTTGAAGCAAGAACAGTGGGAAAGTGTGTTGCTTTCGGATGATGTTAACAGCTATTTTATCAATACATTCAATACATTGTACAACNTCTTACCTACTCTACTCTTCTCTACTCTATCCTACTGTAAACTACTTTATTCTACTCTACACTTCTCTACTCTGCTCAGCTCTTCTCTAATCTACTCTAATCTACTCTACTCTAGTCTACTCTACTCTATACTACACTATTCTACTTTACTTTGTACTTCTCTGTACCCTATTTTAATCTTCCCTACCCTATCCTACTCTACACTACACTTGTCTACTCTATTCTACTCTACCCTACCCTACCCTACCCTACCCTACTCTACTCTAAACTATTCTACTGTAATATAATCTACTATACTCTATTTTACTCTACTTTTCTCTACCCTATTCTAAACTACTCTATTCTACTCTACACTTCTCTACTCTACTGTACTATTCTCTAATCAACTCTACTCTACACTACTCTATTCTACTCTACTTTGTACTTCTCTAATCTACTTTACTCTTCTGTTCTGTAATCTACCCTTCTCTACAGTACTCTACAATACTCTACTCTATTGTACTTTACTGTAATTTACTCTACAGTACTCTACTCTACCATAACCTATTCCAGTGTACACTGTTCTACATTACCCTATTACACTCTACTCTACCCTACCCTACACTTGTCTACTATTCTCTACTCTACTCCACGCTACCCTACTCAACTCTAAACTATTCTACTGTACTGTACTCTACTCTACACTACTCTACTGTACTTTACTCTATACTACTCAAATTTACTCTTCTATAATCTATTCTACTCTACCCTACACTACTATTCTCTTGTCTGTTCTACTCTACTCTGCATTACTCTATTCCACTCTACTCTTCTCTACTCTACCCTTCCCTACATTACGCTACTCTTCTGTACTCTACTCTACTTTACTGTATTCTTTTCTACGCTTCTCTACACTATTCTACTCAATACTACTCTACCCTACTCTACTATAATCTACACATCTCTACAGTACTCTTCTCTACTCTTTAGTACTCTGCTCTGCTCTACTCTACTCTACTCTATTATACACAACTTTACCCTGTTCTACTTTACTCTAATCTACTCTACTCTACTTTACTCTACTTTTCAACACTACTCTAACCTATTCTACTATACTATTATCTACTCTACAATTCTGTATTCTACCCTACTTTACTCTACTCTTCTCTATTCTACCTTTCTCTATGCTACTCTACTGTAAACTACTCTAGTCTATTTTTCTGTAATCTAATCTACTCTACTCTATTTTACTCTACTCTTCTCTACTCTAATTTACTCTACTCTACTTTACTCTACTCTGTATTCTACCCTACTTTACTCTACTCTTCTCTATTCTACTCTTCTCTACGCTACTCTACTCTAAATTACTGTACTCTATTTTTCTGTAATCTAATCTACTCTACTCTATTTTACTCTAATCTTTTCTACTCTACTCTAATATACTCTACTATACTTTACTCTACTCTTCTCTTCTGTTCTCTTCTCTATCCTACTGTAAATTACTTTATTCTACTCTACACTTCTCTACTCTGCTCAGCTCTTCTGTAATCTAATCTACTCTACTATAGTCTACTCTACACTACACTATTCTACTATACTTTGTTCTTCTCTAATCTACTCTACTGTACCCTATTTTAATCCACCCTACCCTATCCTACCCTACCCTACACTTCTCTACACTATCCTACTCTACCCTACCCTACCCTACTCTACTCTAAACTATTCTACTGTAATATAATCTACTCTACTCTACTTTACTCTACTCTACCTTACTCTACCCTATTCTAAACTACTCTGTTCTACTCTACACTTCTCTACTCTACTCAACTATTATCTAGTCTACTCTAATCTACTCTTCTCTACACTACTCTATTCTACTCTACTTTGTACTTCTCTGATCAACTTTACTCTTCTCTTCTCTAGTCTACCCTTCTCTACACTACTCTACCCTACTCTACTCTACTGTACGTTACTCTAATTTACTCTACAATACTCTACTCTACCATAACCTATTCCATTGTACACTGTTCTACATTACCCTATTACACTCTATCCTACCCTACACTTCTCTACTCTTCTCTTCTCTACTCCACCCTACCCTACTCAACTATAAACTATTCTACTGTACTGTACTGTACTCTACTCTACTCTACACTACTCTATTGTACTCTACTCTATACTACTCAAATTTTCTCTTCTATAATCTAGACATGCTGATGAGGTGAAATTGATCTCTCCGTCATCTAAGTCGTTTTCTCCGGCTTTGGATACATATGATTACAACTGTTCACACTGTATGATGGCTAACGTATTGGAGAACCTCTGTGGTGCCTGAACGTTTGGTAAATCCCGAACACACACTTAATATTGACCAATTTATTGATGTAAATGCGAGGTAGGCACCACGTTACCAAACACACTATCAACACGTTAGACAATCGCACTATACTGACATCTACAAGTCGCTGGGAACAGCGTATCAGTGTATCAGTTAAACAGACCATCAGTTGAACATTAGAACGTTTAAAGAAACCACTATATATATATATATATAATGTATATTTATTTTATTTTTTACTGTTAGTCACTGTATCTAAAAAATTTCTAAATAATATATTAGATATCAATAGTAATAATAATAATAATGAAAATAATGAACTGCCATTGATACGGCGATCTTCATATTATGACTTTGAAAAATTTTATTCCGTAGCTAAAAACAATAATAAACGTTTCAGTATTCTAAGTTCTAACATGCAATCAATTAAAGCAAAGTTTAGTGAACTCGAGGCATTTGTAAATGACTTATCTTCCTTACATTTCAAATTTAGTATAATATGTCTCCAAGAGAGCTGGTTATCTGATACGGATGACTTATCATTAATACAATTAAGTGGATACGACTGTATATCCCAAGGAAAAAGCTGCAGCAATAAAGGTGGATTAATAATATATATAGATCAACAATTTAATTATGAATTAAATATGAAATTAAACACGTATAAACAGTGGGAGGGGCAAATAATACAAGTAAATGGAGGAAGCTTACCACAGACGATCACTATAGGAAACATATACCGACCTCCAAGGCCATTAAATGAAAATTATAATGAATTTCTAAATGAATTTACAACAGTCATATCATCTATGCAAAATCGTCAAAAAAAATAATCTTATTCTAGCAGGGGACTATAATATAAATATGCTAAAAATAAATGAGCAAGAACATTGTAGCAGGTTCTTTGACATGTTAACTTCATTTAGTCTCTTCCCCCAAATCACTCTTCCCACCAGGTTTACAACCTGTAATGGCACACTAATTGAAAATTTCTTTTGTAATTTAACAAAATATATATTAGAGAGTACAGCAGGTATTTTAATAAAAAAATTCTCTGATCATCAACCGTATTTCATAATTATGGATACTACTCTGAAAAAACAACATCCTACAAAATTCATAGAAATTAATATCCAAAACAAAAAGGCAATGTTAAAAGTCAAAGAGGATTTAATCTCTACTAAAATATATGAGAAACTAGACATAAGTCCAACGGCTAACACAAACCGTAACTATAACATTATCCTAGATGAAATCAATCAAGCTAAAAATAAATATATGATGAGTAAATTAGTGAAATTTAATAAATATAAACATAAAAAGTCTACATTGATAACTCAAGGTCTGCTAGCCTCAATACAGAGATAAACTTTACAAACAAAAAAATTAACAAATCCTGATTCTCCAGAACATGAAATGTTACTGATTAATCTAAGAACATATGTTATATTGAAAAGGAGCTTTCGTATAGCAAAGCAATTATATTTTGAAACACATTTTAATCAATTAAAATTAGACATAAAAAATACTTGGAAAACTATAAATGAAATCCTGTCTAAAAGTAAAACTAATAAATAATTTCCTACATATTTTAAAGAATCAAATTCTATTATGACGGATAAATTGGAAATTGCAAATAAATTTAATGCATTTTTTACTAATATAGGGAATAATCTGGCAAACAATATTAAATACAAAGGCTTCCATGATCATTCGTATTATTTAAAAAAAGGTAAATTCTGTTTTTACATTTAACAAAATTGAAGAATATACTGTAAAGAGAACAATAAATAATCTACCCAACAAAAATAGTTATGGGTTTGATGGTTTTTCCACCAAACTACTAAAATTAATTGAACCTGCAATAACTAAATCTTTAACATTATTAACAAATCAAGTATTAACCATAGGAGTATTCCCTGATAAATTAAAAATTGCTAAGGTTATTCCAATTTATAAAAAAGGCGAGCCATCAACATTTAATAATTATAGACCCATATCTCTTCTACCAGCTATCTCAAAAGTATTGGAAAAAATAATTGTTGATCAATTGTCAACTTATTTAAAAAACTCCAAACTTTTCTTTGACCATCAATATGGTTTCCGACCCAAGCATTCAACGGAATATGCTGCACTGGAATTAATAGATAGGATTATAACCCAAATGGATCAGGATGAAATACCCATAAACATATATTTGGACCTTTCTAAAGCATTCAATACCATTGAACATTTAATTTTAATTGACAAATTAAAATATTATGGTATAAATGGTACAAATCTAAACTTATTTAGTAGCTACCTAAATAACCGTAAACAATATGCTGAAATTGATCATATAAAATCAAACATGTTACCAATAACAACTGGCATACCACAGGGCTCAATCCTAGGACCTCTATTATTTATTATATATATCAATGATTTTGCACAAGCCAGTAAAATGTTTAATTTCATCATTTATGCTGATGACACAACCTTATCAAGTACTTTAAATACTTCTAATGATAACATACAAAATGACAATTTAGAATCTTTAATAAATTATGAACTTTTAAAAATAAATGAATGGCTTAAAATAAATAAATTATCATTAAACATTGCAAAATCTAAATATATGACATTCCAAAGGACAAATAAAAATATACAGACGCTTACTCTGAAGATAGGTAAAAAAAAAGGTGTAGTCATCCCCCAGGCATTACGCCTGAAGGCTTATATGGCCAGTGCTTAAACCTGGTTTCTGTAGTGCGAAGTAACTTAGAGTGCAGTTATATGGACTCTCCTGGAGGGGACACTAGTCCATCGCAGGTACCTTCCAAACAGTGTTTGTACTCATTTGCAGCTGAGTAGACTGAGGCAAAGTAGGGTAAACGAAATTGCCTAAGCTTCGAAAACGAACCGTGCCCAGTGTGGGTCTTGAACTCACAACCCTCGAATTTAGAGCTACCCCCTTCACTCTGAAGATAGATAAAATAAATATTGAACAAGTTAAGGAATTTAATTTCTTAGGTTTAATTATTTATACAAATTTGAACTGGAAAAGACATACTGAAAAGATTTCAAACGCATGTTCTAAAAATATTGGAATTTTAAATCAATTAAAACGTGTTATCACAACAAATTAAAACGTTATTATATAACTCATTAATTGTACCACACATTAATTATTGCATCATGGTTTGGGGTTTTCAAACAAATAGAATAATAAAACAAAAGAAAGCATTGAGAATTATTACCTTAAGTAACTATAATTCCCACACAGAGCCACTCCATAAAAAACTCAGCATGTTAAAAGTAGGTGATATTCTTAAATTACAACAATTAAAATTTTACTATAAATATTTACATAACAATTTACCAGTTTATTTACAAAACTGGAGGATAATCTTCAACTATGACATACATAATTATGATACACGAATCAAGAATAAAATATACTTATAAAACTAATTTTGCAAAGAAATGTCTTCGGCATAATTTACCATTTTTACTTAATAATATTCCCACTATAGTTAAGGAAAAGCTTAATACACACAGCTTACAAGGATTTGCTCAGTATGCAAAACTTTATTTTTTACAAAATTATCAAGATTCATGCACAAGGCAAAATTGCTATATATATATGCAACATTAAAAAAATACAACCACCTGTCACCCTTATACTAAAAGGAGCCTAAACTGCAAACACACATAATCAAGCAAGAATATTAATACACGAACACGCACATGCACACGAACAAGCACATGCACACGCACACTTTTTCTTCTCTTAGAAAAATTATATATGTTCGACCAACTGATTTTATTTTATTTTATTTTGCAAGGATGCTCCTCGATAGCGACTATCAAAGTCTTAGAGGAGTCTCCTGACCCTATTTGTTTGTTTACCTTAATATATACCATGTTTACTTACAAACATTTACACCTGTATTATTTAAAATTATAATTTAACATGGATATATATATGTATTATGTGAGGTCAAAAAAAGTATTTCTTCTTCTATTCTACTGTACCCTACACTACTCTACTCTCCTCTTGTCTACTCTGCTCTACTCTACTCTGCATAACTCTATTCCACTCTACTCTTCTCTACTCTACCCTTCCCTACACTACACTACTCTTCTGTACTCTACTCTACTTTACTCTATTCTTTTCTACGCTTCTCTACACTACTCTACTCAATACTACTCTACCCTACTCTTTTCTGTAATCTAATCTACTCTACTCTATTTTATTCTAATCTTCTCTACTCTACTCTAATATACTCTACTATACTTTGCTCTACTCTTCTCTACTCTACTCTATCCTACTGTAAATTACTTTATTCTACCCTACCCTACTCTACCCTGCTCAGCTCTTCTCTAATATAATCTAATCTACTCTACTCTACACTACTCTATTCTACTCTACTTTGTACTTCTCTAATCTACTTTACTCTTCTCTTCTCTAGTCTACCCTTCTCTACACTACTCTACCCTACTCTACTCTACTGTATGTTACTGTAATTTACTCTACAATTCTCTACTCTACCATAACCTATTCCACTGTACACTGTTCTACATTACCGTATTACACTCTACTCTACCCTACCCTACACTTCTCTACTTTTCTCTACTCTACCCCACGCTACCCTTCTCAACTCTAAACTATTCTACTGTACTGTACTCAACTCTACACTACTCTACTGTACTCTACTCTATACTACTCCAATTTACTCTTCTCTAATCTATTCTATTTTACCCTACACAACTCTACTCTACTCTTGTCTGCTTTACTCTACTCTGCATTACTCTATTCCACTCTACTCTTTTCTACTCTACCCTTCCCTACTCTACACTACTCTTCTGTACTATACTCTACTTTACTCTATTCTTTTCTACACTTCTCTACACTACTCTACTCAACACTACTCTACCCTACTCTACTATAATCTACACTTCTCTACAGTACTCTTCTCTACTCTTAAGTACTCTGCTCTGCTCTGCTCTACTCTATTATACACACCTCTACCCTATTCTACTTTACTCTAATCTACTCTACTCTACTATACTCTACTCTTCTACACTACTCTAACCTATTCTACTATACTCTACTCTACTTTACAATTCTGTATTCTACCCTACTTTACTCTACTCTTCTCTATTCTACCCTTCTCTACGCTACTCTACTGTAAACTACTCTACTCTATTTTTCTGTAATCTAATCTACTCTACTCTATTTTACTCTAATCTTCTCTACTCTACTCTAATCTACTCTACTATACTTTGCTCTACTCTTCTCTACTCTACTCTATCCTACTGTAAATTACTTTATTCTACACTACACTTCTCTACCCTGCTCAGCTCTTCTCTAATCTAATATAATCTACTCTACACTACTCTGTTCTACTCTACTTTGTACTTCTCTAATCTACTTTACTCTTCTCTTCTCTAGTCTACTCTTCTCTACACAACTCTACCCTACTCTACTCTACTGTATGTTACTGTAATTTACTCTACAATTTTCTACTCTACCATAACCTATTCCACTGTACACTGTTCTACATTACCGTATTACACTCTACTCTACCCTACCCTACACTTCTCTACTCTTCTCTACTCTACCCCACCCTACCCTTCTCGACTCTAAACTATTCTACTGTACTGTACTCTACTCTACACTACTCTACTGTACTACTCTATACTACTCCAATTTACTCTTCTATAATTCTACTCTACCCTACACTACACTACTCTACTCTTGTCTGCTCTACTCTATTCTGCATTACTCTATTCCTCTTTACTCTTCTCTACTCTACCCTTCCCTACTCTACACTACTCTTCTGTACTCTACTCTACTTTACTCTATTCTTTTCTACGCTTCTCTACACTACTCTACTCAATACTACTCTACCCTACTCTACTATAATCTACACTTCTCTACAGTACTCTTCTCTACTCTATAGTACTCTGCTCTGCTCTGCTCTACCCTACTCTACTCTACTCTATTATACACAACTCTACCCTATTCTACTTTACTCTAATCTACTCTACTCTACTTTACTCTACTCTTCTACACTACTCTAACCTATTCTCCTATACTCTACTCTACACTACTCTATTTTACAATTCTGTATTATACCCTACTTTACTCTACTCTTTTCTATTCTACCCTTCTCTATGCTACTCTACTGTAAAATACTCTACTCTATTTTACTCTACTCTTCTCTACTCTACTCTACTCTATCCTACTGTAAACTGCTTTATTCTACTATACACTTCTCTACTCTGCTCAGCTCTTCCCTAATCTACTCTACTCTAGGTTACTCTACTCTACACTACACTATTCTACTTTACTTTGTACTTCTCTAATCTACTCTACTGTACCCTATTTTAATCTACCCTACCCTATCCTCTACCCTACACTTCTCTACTCTATTCTACTCTACCCTACCCTACTTTACTCTAAACTATTCTACTGTAATATAATCTACTCTACTCTACTTTACTCTACTCTTCTCTACGCTACCCTACTCTACCCTATTCTAAACTACTCTGTTCTAGTTTACATTTCTCTACTCTACTCAACTGTTCTCTAGTGTACTCTAATCTACTCTACACTACTGTATTCTACTCTACTTTGTACTTCTCTTATCTACTTTACTCTTCTCTTCTCTAGTCTACCCTTCTCTACACTACTCTACTCTACTGTACTTTACTGTAATTTACTCTACAATACTCTACTCTACCATAACCTATTCCATTGTACACTGTTCTACATTACCCTATTACACTTTACTCTACCCTACCCTACACTTCTCTACTCTACTCCACCCTACCCTACTCAACTCTAAACTAATCTACTGTACTGTATCTACTCTACACTACTCTACTGTACTCTACTCTATACTACTCAAATTTACTCTTCTATAATATATTCTACTCTACCCTACACTACTCTACTCTACTCTTGTCTGCTCTACTCTTCTCTGCATTACTCTATTCCACTCTACTCTTCTCTACTCTACCCTTCCCTACACTAAGCTACTCTTCTGTACTCTACTCTACTTTACTCTATTCTTTTCTAAGCTTCTCTACACTACTCAATACTACTCTACCCTAATCAACTATAATCTACACTTCTCTACATTACTCTTTCCTACTCTTTAGTACTCTGCTCTGCTATGCTCTACTCTACTTTACTCTACTCTATTATACACAATTCTACACTATTCTACTTTACTCTAATCTACTCTACTCTACCTTACTCTACTCTTCTACACTACTCTAACCTATTCTACTATACTATACTCTAGTCTACAATTCTGTATTCTACCCTACTTTATTCTACTCTTCTCTATTCTACCTTTCTCTACGCTACTTTACTGTAAACTCTACTCTACTCTTGTCTGATCTACTCTACTCTGCATTGCTCTATTCCAATCTACTCTTCTCTACTCTACCCTTCCCTACTCTACACTACTCTTCTGTACTCTACTCTACTTTACTCTATTCTTTTCTACACTACTCTACTCAACACTACTCTACCCTACTCTACTATAATCTACACTTCTCTACAGTACTCTTCTCTACTCTTAAGTACTCTGCTCTGCTCTACTCTACTCTACTCTATTATACACAACTCTACCCTATTCTACTTTACTCTAATCTACTCTACTATACTCTACTCTTCTACACTACTCTAACCTATTCTACTATACTCTACTCTACTCTACAATTCTGTATTCTACCCTACTTTACTCTACCCTTCTCTACGCTACTCTACTGTAAATTACTCTACTCTATTTTTCTGTAATCTAATCTACTGTACTCTATTTTACTCTAATCTGCTCTACTCTGCTCTAATCTACTCTACTATACTTTGCTCTACTCTACTCGATCCTACTGTAAATTACTTTATTCTACCCTACACTTCTCTACCCTGCTCAGCTCTTCTCTAATCTAATCTACTCTACTCTACACTACTCTATTCTACTCTACTTTGTACTTCTCTAATCTACTTTACTCTACTCTTCTCTACGCTACACTACTCTACCCTATTCTAAACTAATCTGTTCTAGTTTACATTTCTCTACTCTACTCAACTTTCTCTAGTGTACTCTAATCTACTCTATACTACTGTATTCTACTCTACTTTGTACTTCTCTTATCTACTTTACTCTTCTCTTCTCTAGTCTACCCTTCTCTACACTACTCTACCCTACTCTACTCTACTGTACTTTACTGTAATTTGCTCTACAATTCTCTACTCTACCATAACCTATTCCACTGTACACTGTTCTACATTACCGTATTACACTCTACTCTACCCTACCCTACACTTCTCTACTCTTCTCTACTCTACCCCACCCTACCCTTCTCAACTCTAAACTATTCTACTGTACTGTTCTCTACTCTACACTACTCTACTGTACTCTACACTATACTACTCCAATTTACTCTTCTATTATCTGTTCTACTCTACCCTAAACTACACTACTCTACTCTTGTCTGCTCTACTCTATTCTGCATTACTCTATTCCACTCTACTCTACTCTACTCTACCCTTCCCTACTCTACACTACTCTTCTGTACTCTACTCTACTTTACTCTATTCTTTTCTACGCTTCTCTACACTACTCTACTCAATACTACTCTACCCTACTCTACTATAATCTACACTTCTCTACAGTACTCTTCTCTACTCTATACTGCTCTGCTCTGCTCTACCCTACTCTACTCTACTCTATTATACACAACTCTACCCTATTCTACTCTACTCTACTCTACTACACTACTCTAACCTATTCTCCTATACTCTACTCTACTCTACTCTATTTTACAATTCTGTATTATACCCTACTTTATTCTACTCTTCTCTATTCTACCCTTCTCTACACTACTGTACAGTAAACTACACTACTCTACTGTAAACTGTTCAATTTTTCTGTAATCTAATCAACTCTACTCTATTTTACTCTACTCTTCTCTACTCTGCTCTGCTCTGCCCTGCTCTACTGTACTCTGCTCTGTACTTCTCTATTCTACTATACTCTACTCTACTCTGCTATTCTGTATTCTAACCTACTTTACTCTACTCTTCTCTATTCTACCATTCTCTACACAACTCTACTGTCAACGAATCTACTCTTTTTATGTAATCTAATCTACTCTACTCTATTTTACTCTAATCTACTCTTCTCTGTTCTGCTATTCTCTATGAGTAGAGTACAGTACAGTACAGTACAGTACATTATAGTAGAGTACAGTACAGTACAGTACAGTACAGTAGACTACAGTAGAATAGAGTACAGTAGAGTAGAGCATAGTAGGGTAGAGCAGAATAGAGTACAGTACAGTACAATACGGTAGAGTACATTATAATAGAGTACAGTAGAGTACAATAGAGTAGAGTAAAGTACAGTAGAGTATAGTAGAGTACAATATAGTATAGTACAGTAGGGTAGTGTAGAGTAGATTAGAGTAGAGTATAGAGTACATTACAGTATAGTCCACTAGAGTAGAGTAGAGTACAGTAGAGTACAATAGAGTAGAGTATAGTTCAGTAGAGAACAGTAGAGTATAGTATAGTACAGTAGAGTATAGTATAGTACAGTAGGGTAGTTTAGTGTACAGTAGAGTAGAGTACAGTAGAGAAGAGTAGAGTAGAATACAGGAGAGTTCAGTAGAGTACAGGAGAGTAGAGTACAATACAGTATAGTAGAGTACAGTAGAGTAGACTACAGTAGAGTAGATTAGAATAAAGTATAGTACAGTAGAGTAGAATAGAGTTGAGTAGAGTACAGTACAGTCCTGTAGAGTAGAGTGCAGTACAGTAGGTGGAGTAGAGTAGAGTAGATTAGTGTAGAGTAGAATACAGTATAGTACAGTAGAGTACAGTAGAATACATCAGAGTACAGTAGAATTCAGTAGAGTAGAGTACTGTATGGTAGAGTACAGCAAAGTAGAGTACAGTACAGTACATTAGAGTAGAGTACAGTAGAGTATAGTAGAGTAGAGTAGAGTACAGTAGGGAAGAGTAGAATAGAGTACAGTAGAGTAGAGTACAGAAGAGTAGAGTAACGTTGAGTAGAACACAGTAGAGTAGAGTACAGTAGTGTACAGTATATTACATTAGAGTACAGTAGTGTAGATTAGAGTACAGTACAGTACAGTACAATACAATAGAGTAGAGAACTATAGAGTTGAGTATAGTACAGTAGAGTAGATTATAGTACAGTAGAGAACAGAACAGTAGAGAAGGGTAGAGATGAGTAGATTAGAGTACAGTACAGAACAGTAGAATAGAGTACAGTACAGTACAGCAGAGTACAGTACAGTAATGTACAGAAGAGTACAGTACAGTAGAGCACAGTATAATAGAGTAGAGTATAGTACAGTAGAATACAGTAGAGTAGAGTAGTAGTGCAGTACAACACAGTCCAGTAGATTATATTACAGTACATTACAGTACAGCAGAGTACAGTACAGTAAAGTACAGTAGAGTATAGTAGAGTACAGTAGAGTAGAGTACAGTAGGGTAGACTAGTGTAGAGTAGAATACAGTATAGTACAGTAGAGTAGAGTTCAGTAGAGTACAGTAAACTACAGTACAGTAGAGTACAGTACAGTACAGTAGAATAGAGTAGGGTAGAACACAGTATAATACAATAGAGTAGAGTACAGTGCAGTACAATACAGTACAGTAGATTATATTACAGTTACGTACAGCAGAGTACAGTACAGTATACTACATTAGAGTATAGTAGAGTACAGTAGAGTACAGTACAGTAGGGTAGTTTAGTGTACAGTAGAGCAGAGAAGAGTACAGTAGAGTAGAGTAGAGTACAGGAGAGTGGAGTAGAATAGTGTAGAGTACAGTAGGGTAGAGTAGAGTACAGTTGAGTAGAGTAGAGTATAATACAGTATAGTACAGTAGAGTAGAGTACAGTAGAATTCTGTAGAGTAGAGTAGTGTACGGTAGAGTACAGTAGAGTAGAGTAGCGTACAGTACGTTAGAGTAGAGTACAGTACAGTAGTGTACAGTATAGTAGAGTACAGTAGAGTATAGTACAGTGGGGAATAGTACAGTAGAGTAGAGTACAGTAGGGAAGAGTAGAGTACAGTAGAGTAGAGTACAGAAGAGTAGAGTAGCGTTGAGTACAAAACAGTAGAGTACAGTAGAGTAGAGTTCAGTAGTGTACAGTAGAGTACATTAGAGTACAGTAGTGTAGATTAGAGTACAGTAGAGTAGAGTACAATAGAGTAGGGAACTGTACAGTTGAGTATAGTACAGTAGAGTAGATTATAGTACAGTAGAGAAGGGTAGCGTAGAGATGAGTAGATTAGAGTTCAGCACAGTACAGTACAGAACAGTATACTAGAGTACAGTACAGTACAATACAGTATAGTACAGTACAGTAGAGTAGAGTAGAGTACAGTAGTGTACAGTAGAGTAGAGTACATTAGAGTACAGTGCAGTACAACACAGTCCAGTAGATTATATTACAGTACAGCAGAGTACAGTACAGTAGAGTAGAGTACAGTATGGTAGTTTAGTGTAGAGTAGAGTCAAGTAGAATACAGTAGAGTACAGTACAGTAGAGCACAGTAGAGTACAGTAGAGTAGATTACACTAGGGTAGTGTAGAGTACAGTAGAGTAGAGTACAGTAGAGTAGAGTAGGGTAGACTAGTGTAGAGTAGAATACAGTATAGTACAGTAGAGTAGAGTAGAGTTCAGTAGAGTAGAGTAAACTACAGTACAGTAGAGTAGAGTACAGTACAGTAGAATAGAGTAGGGTATAACACAGTAGAATACAGTAGAGTAGAGTACAATGCAGTACAACACAGTACAGTAGATTATATTACAGTACAGTACAGCAGAGTACAGTACAGTATAGTACATTAGAGTATAGTAGTGTACAGTACAGTACAGTACAGTACAGTACAGTAGGGTAGTTTAGTGTACAGTAGAGTAGAGTAGAGTAGAATACAGTAGAGTAGAGTAGAGTAGAATATAGTTGAGTAGAGTATAGTATAGAGTACAGTCCAGTAGAGTAGAGTAGAATAGAATAGAGTACAGTAGGGTAGAGTACAGTAGTGTAGAGTAGATTAGTGTACAGTAGAATACAGTAGAGTAGAGTAGAGTACAGTAGAATTCAGTAGAGTAGAATAGTGTACAGTAGAGAAGAGTACCGTAGAGTACAGAAGAGTAGAGTAGCATTGAGTAGAAAACAGTAGACTAGGGTACAGTAGTGTACAGTAGAGTACAGTAGTGTAGATTAGAGTAGAGTAGAGTAGAATACAGTAGAGTACAGTAGAGTAGAGTACAATAGAGTAGGAAATTGTAAAGTTGAGTATAGAACAGTATAGTACAGTAGAGTAGATTATAATACAGTAGAGACGGGTAGAGTAGAGATGAGTAGATTATAGTACAGTAAAGTACAGTACAGAACAGTAGAGTACAGTACAGTAGAGCACAGTAGAGTACAGTAGAGTAGATTACACTAGGGTAGTGTAGAGTACAGTAGAGTAGAGTAGGGTAGACTAGTGTAGAGTAGAATACAGTATAGTACAGTAGAGTAGAGTAGAGTTCAGTACAGTAAACTACAGTACAGTAGAGTACAGTACAGTAGAGTAGAGTACAATAGAGTAGGAACTTGTAAAGTTGAGTATAGTACAGTATAGTACAGTAGAGTAGATTATAATACAGTAGAGACGGGTAGAGTAGAGATGAGTAGATTAGAGTACAGTAAAGTACAGTACAGAACAGCAGAGTACAGTACAGTATAGTTCATTAGAGTATAGTAGTGTACAGTACAGTACAGTAGGGTAGTTTAGTGTACAGTAGAGCAGAGAAGAGTAGATTAGAGTAGAGTAGAATACAGTAGAGTACAGGAGAGTGGAGTATAGTAGAGTAGAATATAGTTGAGTAGAGTATAGTATAGAGTACAGTTCAGTAGAGTAGAATAGAGTACAGTAGGGTAGAGTAGAGTAGAGTAGATTAGTGTAGAGTAGAATACAGTAGAATTCAGTAGAGTAGAATAGTGTACGGTAGAGTAGAGTAGCGTACAGTACATTAGAGTAGAGTACAGTACAGTAGAGTATAGAATAGTACAATAGGGAAGAGTACAGTAGAGTAGAGTACAGTACGGAAGAGTAGAGTACAGTAGAGTAGAGTACAGAAGAGTAGAGTAGCATTGAGTAGAAAACAGTAGAGTAGTGTACAGTAGTGTACAGTAGTGTAGATTAGAGTAGAGTAGAGTAGAATACAGTAGAGTACAGTAGAGTAGAGTACAATAGAGTAGGGAAATGAAGAGTTGAGTATAGTACAGTATAGTACAGTAGAGTAGATTATAATACAGTAGAGAAGGGTAGAGTAGAGATGAGTAGATTAGAGTACAGTACAGTACAGTACAGTACAGAACAGTAGACTAGAGTACAGTACAATACAGTATAGTACAGTAGAGTACAGTGCAGTAGAGTAGATTACAGTAGTGTACATTAGAGTAGAGTACATTAGAATAGAGTACAGTAGAATACAGTAGAGTACAGTACAGTAGAGTACATTAGGGTATAGTAGAGTACAGTACAGTACAGTACAGTATAGTAGTTTAGTGTAGAGTAGAATACAGTAGAGTACACGAGAGTACAGTACAGTACAGTAGAGCACAGTAGAGTAGATTACACTAGGGTGGTGTAGAGTAGAGTAGGGTAGACTAGTGTAGAGTAGAATACAGTATAGTACAGTAGAGTAGAGTAGAGTTCAGTAGAGTACAGTAAAGTACAGTAGAGTACAGTATAATAGAGTAGGGTAGAACACAGTAGAGTACAGTGCAGTACAATAGAGTACAGTAGATTATATTACAGTAGATTACAGCAGAGTACAGTGCAGTATAGTACATTAGAGTATAGTACAGTACAGTACAGTAGGGTAGTTTAGTGTACAGTAGAGCAGAGAAGAGTACAGTAGAGTAGAGTAGAATACAGTAGAGTACAGGAGAGTGGAGTAGAGTAGAGTATTGAGTACAGTACACTCCAGTATAGAGTACAGTAGGGTAGAGAAGGATACAGTATAGTACAGTAGAGTAGTGTAGAGTACAGTAGAATTCAGTAGAGTAGAGTAGTGTACGGTACAGTAGAGTAGCGTAGAGTACAGTACAGTAGAGTA
The DNA here is from genome assembly GCA_009193005.1 of Lamellibrachia luymesi. Classification (NCBI taxonomy): domain Eukaryota; kingdom Metazoa; phylum Annelida; class Polychaeta; order Sabellida; family Siboglinidae; genus Lamellibrachia; species Lamellibrachia luymesi. The sequence continues at coordinate 512,679 of SDWI01000295.1, forward strand.
CAGTATAGTATAGTACAGTAGAGTAGAGTACAGTAGGGAAGAGTACAGTAGAGTAGAGTACAGTAGAGTAGCGTAGAGTAGAAAACAGTAGAGTACAGTAGAGTATAGTACAGTAGTGTACAGTAGAGTACATTAGAGTACAGTAGTGTAGATTAGAGAAGAGTACAGTAGAGTACATTAGAGTACAGTAGTGTAGATTAGAGAAGAGTACAGTAGAGTACAGTAGAGTAGAGTACAGTAGAGTAGAGAACTGTAGAGTTGAGTATAGTACAGTAGTGTAGAATATAGTACAATAGAGAACAGAACAGTAGAGTAGAGATGAGTAGATTAGAGTACAGTACAATACAGAACAGTAGACTAGAGAACAGTACAATACAGTATAGTACAGTAAAGTAGAGTAGAGTACAGCAGAGTAGAATACAGTAGTGTACAGTAGGGTAGAATACAGTAGAGTACAGTTGAATAGAGTAGAGTATAGAACGGTAGAATACAGTAGAGTATAGTACATTAGAGAACAGAGCAGTACAACACAGTCCAGTAGATTATATTACAGTACAGCAGAGTACAGTACAGTAAAGTACAGTAGAGCACATTATAGTAGAGTACAGTACAGTAGGGTAGTTTAGTGTACAGTACAGTAGAGTAGAGTAGAGTAGAATACAGTAGAGTACAGGAGAGTTCAGTAGAGTACATTACACTAGGGTAGTGTAGAGTACAGTAGAGTAGAGTAGGGTAGACTAGTGTAGAGTAGAATACAGTATAGTAGAGTAGAGTAGAGTAGAGTTCAGTATATTACAGTAGAGTAGAGTACAGTAAACTACAGTAGAGTAGAATACAGTAGAGTATAGTACAGTACAGTACAGTATAATAGAGTAGAATACAGTAGAGTACAGTGCAGTACAATACAGTATAGTAAATTATATTACAGTACAGCAGAGTACTGTACAGTATAGTACATTAAAGTATAGTACAGTACAGTACAGTAGGATAGTTTAGTGTACAGTAGAGCAGAGTACCGTAGAGTAGAGTAGAATACAGTAGAGTACAGGAGAGCAGAGTACAGTACAGTAGAGCACAGTAGAGTAGACTACAGTAGGGTAGTGTAGAGTACAGTAGAATAGAGTAGAATACAGTAGAGTACAGTAGAGTGTAGTAGAGTACAGTAGAGTTAAGTAGAGTAGATTAGAGTAGAGTACAGATAACAATACAGTACAGTCCACTAGAGTAGAGTAGAACAGTGTAGAGTACAGTACAGTAGAGTAGAGTACAGTAGAGTAGAGAAGAGTACAGTAGTGTACAGTAGAGTACATTAGAGTACAGTAGTGTAGAGTAGAGTACAATAGTAGAGAACTGTAGAGTTGAGTATAGTACAATAGAGTAGAGTATAGTACAGCAGAGAACAGTACAGTAAGGTAGAGTAGAGATGAGTATATTAGAGTACAGTGCAGTACAATACAGTACAGTAGATTTTATTACAGTACAGTACAGCAGAGTACAGTAAAGTACAGTAGAGTACATTAGAGTATAGTATAATACAGTAGAGTAGAGTACAGTGCAGTAGGGTAGTTTAGTGTACAGTAGAGTAGTGTAGAGTACAATAGAGAAGAGTAGATTAGGGTGGAGTAGAATACAGTAGAGTACAGGAGAGTAGAGTACAATACAGTACAGTAGAGCACAGTAGAGTACAGTAAAGTAGACTACAGTGGGGTAGTGTAGAGTACAGCAGAGTAGAGTAGGGTAGACTAGAGTAGAATATAGTATAGTACAGTAGAATACAGTAGAGTAGAGAAGAGTTCAGTAGAGTACAGTAGAGTAGAGCAGAGTAGAGTACAGTAGAGTAGAGGAGAGTAGAATATAGTTCAGGGTACACTACAGAGTACAGTAAAGTAGAGTAGAATAGAGTATAGTGCAGAAGGGTAGTGTAGATTTGAGTAGAGTACAGTGGAGTAGAGTACAGTAGAGTAGAGTACAGTAGAGTATAGTATACTACAGTAGAGTACAGTAGAGTAGAATACAGTACAGTATAGTAGAGTAGAGAAGGGTACAGTAGAGTACATTTGAGTAGAGTAGAGTACAGTAGAGTAGAGAACAGTAGACTAGATTACAGTAGAGTACAGTAGAGTACTGTGCAGTACAATACAGTACAGTAGATTATATTACAGTACAGTATAGCAGAGGACAGTATAGTACAGTACAGTACAGTACTGTAGGGTAGTTTAGTGTACAGTAGAGTGGAGTACAGTAGATTAGAGTAGAGTAGAATACAGTAGAGTACAGGAGAGTAGAGTACAATACAGTACAGTAGAGCACTGTAGAGTACAGTAGAGTATGCTACAGTAAGGTAGTGTAGAGTACAGTAGAGTTAAGCAGGGTAGACTAGAGTAGAGTAGAATACAGTATAGTACAGTAGAGTACAGTAGAGTAGACTACAGAAGGGTAGTGTAGAGTACAGTAGAGTAGAGTAGGGTTGAGTAGAGTAGAATACATTAGAGTAGAATACAGTATAGTACAGTAGAGTAGAGTACAGTAGAGTATAGTATAGTAGAGTACAGTAGAGTACAGTAGAATAAAATAGTGTAGAGTAGAATAGAGTTGAGTAGAGTAGAGTACAGTACATTCCAGTAGAGTAGAATAGAGTAGAGTACAGTAGTTTAGAGTAGATTATTGTATAGTAGAATATAGTATAGTAGAGTACAGTAGAGTAGAGTACGTACAGTAGCATACAGTAAAGTAGAGTACAGAAGAGTAGAATAGATTAGAGTAGTGTAGAATACAGTATAGTACAAGAAAGAGGAGTACAATAGAGGTAAGTAGAGTACAGTACAGTACAGTATAATAGAGTACAGTAGAGTACAGTAGGGTACAGTATAATAGAGTAGAGAAGAATACAGTAGAATACAGAAGAGTAGAGAACAGTAGAGTACAATGCCGTACAATACAGTACAGTATATTATATTACAGTACAGTAGAGTACAGTAGGGTAGTTTAGTGTACAGTAGAGTAGAGTAAAATACAGTACAGTAGAACACTGTATAGTACAGTAGAGTATCCTACAGTAGGGTAGTGTAGAGTAGAGTAGAGTAGGGTAGACTAGAGTAGAATACAGTAGAGTAGAATACAGTACAGTACAGTACAGTAGAGAAGAATAGAGTAGAGTTATGTAGAGTACAGTAGAGTAGAGTAGATTTCAGTAGAGTAGAATGGAGTTGAGTAGAGATGAATAGAGTGCAGTACAGTACAATACAGTACAGCATGTAGAGTAGAGTAGAGTAGAGTAGAGGAGAGGAGAGTACAGTACAGTACTGTACAATACAGTACAGTAGATTATATTACAGTAAAGTAGAGTACAGTACAGTAGGGTACAGTAGAGTAGAGAAGAGTAGAGTAAAGTAGAATAGATTTGAGTAGGATAGAATATAGTAGAGTGTAGAGTACAGTCCAGTAGAGTATAGTACAGTAGAGTACAATAGGGTAGAGTACAGTACATTACAGTAGGGTAGTGTACAGTAGAGCAGAGTAGAGTATAGTAGAGTACAGTATAGTAGAGTTCAGTAGAGTATAGTGCAGTAGAGTAGAGTACAGTAGAGTACAGTACAGTATAGTACAATAGAGTAAAGTACAGAACAGTAGAGTAGATTATAGTACAATAGAGGACAGTAAAGTAAAGTAGAGTACAGTAGTGTAGAGCAGAGTATAGTAGAGTACAGTAGAGTATAGTATAGTACAGTAGAGTACATTAGAGTAAAGTATAGTATAGTACAGTAGAGTACAGAGGAGTACAGTAGAGTATAGTAAAGTAGAGTAGGGTAGAATAGAGTTGAGTAGAAAACAGTACAGTAGAGTACAGTACAGTAGAATACTTTACAGTACAGTAGAGTACAGTAGAATACAGTAGAGTAGAGTAGAGTAGAGTAGATTTCTGTAGAGTACAGTATAGTAAAGTACAGTAGAGTAGAGTACAGTACAATACAGTACAGTAGATTATATTATAGTACAGCACAGTAGCGTAGAATTGAGTACACTACAGTACAGTAGAGTACAGTAGAATACAGTACAGTCCAGTATAGTAGAGTAGAGTAGAATACAGTAGGTTAGAGTAGATTAGTGTAGAGTAGAATACAGTATAGTACAGTAGAGTACAGTAGAGTACAGTAGAGTACAGTAGAATTCCGTACAGTACAGTAGTGTACTGTAGAGTACAGTTGAGTACAGTAGAGCACAGTACAGTACAGTAGGGTACTGTAGAGTAGAGAAGAGTACAGTAGGGTAGAGAAGAGTTGAGTAGGGTAGAGTAGAATAGCTATGAGTAGAGTATAGTAGAGTATAGAGTATACAGTACGGTACAGTATATTCCAGTAGAGTAGAGTAGAGTACAGTACAGTAGATACAGTAGAGTACAGTAGAATACAGTACAGTACAATACAGTACAGTCCAGTATAGTAGAGTAGAGTAGAGTACAGTAGGTTAGAGTAGATAAGTGTACAGTAGAGTACAGTAGAATTCCATACAGTACAGTAGTGTACTGTAGAGTACAGTTGAGTACAGTAGAGCACAGTACAGTACAGTAGGGTACTGTAGAGTAAAGAAGAGTACAGTAGGGTAGAGAAGAGTTGAGTAGAGTAGAGTAGAATAGCTTTGAGTAGAGTATAGTAGAGTATACAGTACAGTACAGTACACTCCAGTAGAGTATAGTAGAGTACAGTAGGGTAGAGTACAGTAGAGTAGGGTAGAGTAGAGTAGAGAAGAGTACAGTAGAGTACAGTACAGCAGAGTACAGTAGAGTAGAGAAGAGTACAGTAGAGTAGAGTAGAGTAAAGTAGAATAGATTTGAGAAGGGTAGAGTATAGTAGAGTATACAGTACAGTCCAGTAGAGTAGAATAGAGTACAGTAGGGTAGAGTAGAGCACAGTAGAGTAGGGTAGTGTACAGTAGAGCAGAGTAGAGTAGAGTAGAATACAGTACAGTATAGTAGTGTTCAGTAGAGTAGAGTACAGTAGAGTAGAGTAGGGTAGAGAACAGTATAGTACAATAGAGTAAAGTACAGAACAGTAGAGTAGATTATAGTACAATAGAGGACAGTAAAGTAAAGTAGAGTACAGTAGAATAGAGTACAGTAGTGTAGATTACAGTAGAGTAGAGTATAGTAGAGAACTGTACAGTACAATAGAGTATAGTATAGTACAGTAGAGTACATTAGAGTAAAGTAGAGTATAGTATAGTACAGTAGAGTACAGAGGAATACAGTAGAGTATAGTAAAGTAGAGTAGGGTAGAGTAGAGTTGAGTAGAGTACAGTATAGTAGAGTACAGTAGAGTAGAGTAGAAAACAGTACATTAGAGTACAGTACAGTACAGTAGAATACAGTAGAGTAGAGTACAGTAGAGTAGAGTACAGTAGATTTATGTAGAGTACAGTATATTAAATACAGTAGAGTAGAGTACAGTACAATACAGTACAGTAGATTATATTATAGTACAGTACAGTAGCGTAGAATTGAGTATACTACAGTACAATAGAGTAGAGTAGAGTACAGTAGGGTACAGTAGAGTAGAGTAAAGTAGAGTATAGTAGAATACAGTACTGTACAATAGAGTACAGTCCAGTATAGTAGAGTAGAATAGAGTAGAGTACATTAGGTTAGAGTAGATTAGTGTAGAGTAGAATACAGTACATTAGAGTACAGTAGAGTAGAATTCAGTACAGTAGAGTAGTGTACTGGAGAGTACAGTAGAGTACAGTTGAGTACAATAGAGAAGAGTACAGTACAGTACAGTAGGGCACTGTAGAGAAGAGAAGAGTACAGTAGAGTAGAGAAGAGTTGAGTAGAGTAGAGTAGAATAGCGTTGAGTAGAGTAGAGTATAGTAGAGTGTACAGTACAGTACAGTACATTCCAGTAGAGTAGAGTACAGTAGGGTAGAGTAGAGTACAGTAGAGTAGGGTAGAGTAGAGTAGAGTAGAGTAGAATACAGTAGAGTAGAGTACAGAAGGGTAGTGTAGAGAACAGTAGAGTAGAGCAGAGTACAGTAGTGTACAGTACAATATAGTATAATTCAGTAATAATGGAGTAGAGTACAGTACAGTAAAGTACAGTACAGTAGAGTAGAGTACAGTAGAGTACAATACAGTACAGTATAGTATAATAAAGTACAGTTAAGTACAGTAGAATAGAGCATAGTGCAGAAGGGTATTGTAGAGTTGAGTAAAGTACAGAGGAGTAGAGTACAGTGGCGTAGAGTACAGTAGGGTACAGTACAGTACAGTAGAGAAGGGTAGAGTTGAGTAGAGTACAGTACAGTAGAGTACAGTACAGTACAGTATAGTATAATAAAGTACAGTAAAGTACAGTACAGTAGAGTATAGTGCAGAAGGGTAGAGTACAGTTGAGAAGAGTACAGTGGAGTAGAGTACAGTGGCGTAGAGTACAGTAGGGTAGAGTACAGTACAGTAGAGAAGGGTAGGGTTGAGTAGAGTACAGTACAGTAGAGTACAGTACAGTACAGTACAGTATATTATAATAAAGTACAGTAAAGTACAGTACAGTATAGTATAGTGCAGAAGGGTAGTGTAGAGTTGAGAAGAGTACAGTGGAGTAGAGTACAGTAGAGTATAGTATACTACAGTAGAGTACAGTGGAGTTGAGTACAGTGGAGTAGAGTACAGTAGAGTAGAGTAGAGTAGAGTAGGGTACATTAGAATACAGTAGAGTACAGTACAGTAGAGTAGGGTACTGTAGAATAGAGTAGAGTACAGTGTAGTACAATACAGTACAGTAGATTATATTACAGTACAGTATAGCAGAGTACAGTACAGTACAGTACAGTGGAATACAGTAGAGTACAGTGTTGTACAATATATTACAGTAGATTATATTATAGAACAGTATAGCAGAGTACAGTGCAGTACAGTATAGTACATTAGAGTATAGTAGAGTACAGTAGAGTACAGTACAGTACAGTAGGTTAGATTAGTGTAGAGTAGAGTACAGTACAGTAGAGTAGAGTAGATTAGAGTATAATATAATACAGTAGAGTAGAGTAGAGTAGAGTACAATACAGTACAGTAGAGCACTGCTACAGTTGGTTAGTGTAGAGTACAGTAGAGTAGAGTACAGTAGAGTAAAGTAGGGTAGACTAGATTAGAGTAGAATACAGTATAGTACAGTATAGTACAGTAGAGTAGAGTAGAGTTCAGTAGAGTACAGTAGAGTAGAGTACAGTAGGGTAGTGTAGAGTAGAGTAGAATAGAGTACAGTAGAGTAGAGTAGGGTAGACTATTGTAGAGTAGAATACAGTAGAGTAGAATACAGTATAGTACAGTAGAGTACAGTAGAGTAGAGTAGAATAGAGTAGAGTATAGTAGAGTACTGTAGAGTAGATTACAGTAGAGTAGAGTAGAGTACAGTAGAGTACAGTAGAGTATAGTATAGTACAGTAGAGTACAGTTGAGTAGTGTATAGTATAGTAGGGTATAGTAGAGTTGAGTAGAGTACAGTAGAGTAAAGTAGAGTAGTTTACAGTAGAGTACTGTAGAGTATAGTAAAGTAGAGTAAAGTAGACTATAGTATAGTAGAGTACAGTAAAGTAGAGTACAGTAGAAAACAATAGAGTAATGTAAAGTAGAGTAGAAAAGATTTGAGCAGAGTAGAGTAGAATAGAGTACAGTACAGTACAATACAGTACAGTCCAGTAGAGTAGAATAGAGTATAGTACAGTAGGGTAGAGTATATTAGTGTAGAGTAGAGTATAGTACAGTAGAGTAGAGTAGAATACGAACAGTAGAATACAGTAGAGTAGAGAAGAGTAGAGTAGATTAGAGTAGAGTAGAATACAGTATAGTACAGAAGATTACAATAAAGAAGAGTACAATAGAGGTAAGTAGAATAGAGTAGAGTAGAGTATAGAGTACTGTACAGTACAGTATAGTAGAGTACAGTAGAGTAGAGTAGAGTACAGAAGAGTAGAGTAGAGAAAAGTTGAGTACAATACAGAAGAGTAGAGAACAGTAGAGAACAATGCAGTACAATACAGTAGAGTAGATTATATTACAGTACAGTAGAGTACAGTACAGTAGGGTAGTTTAGTGTACAGTAGAGTAGAGTAGATGAGAGTAGAGTAGAATACAGTATAATACAGTAGAGTACAGGAGAGTAGATTAAAATACAGTACAGTAGAGCACTGTATAGTACAGTAGAGTATGCTACAGTAGGGTAGTGTAGAGTACAGTAGAGTCGAGTACAGTACAGTACTGTAGAGTACAGTACAGTATAGAACAGTAGACTAGAGAATAGTATAGTACAGTACAGTATTGTATAGTACAATAGGGTAGAATAAGTAGAGTACAGTAGATTACAGTAGAGTAGAGTACAGTAGAATAGAGTAGAGTAGATTAGAGTACAGTACAGTACAATAGAGTACAGTACAGTAGAGTATAGTATAGTACAGTAGAGTACAATAGAGTAAAGTAGAGTACAGTAGAATACAGTATAGAACAGTAGGGTAGAGTAGAGATGAGTAGAGTACAGTACAGTACAGTAGAGTACTGTAGAGTACAGTACAGTACAGAAAAGTAGACTAGAGAATAGTATACTACAGTACATTATTATAGAGTACAATAGAGTACAATAGAGTACAGTACAGTACAGCAGAATACCGTAGAATAGAGTTGAGTAGATTAGAGTAGAGTGGAATAAAGTAGAGCACAGTAGAGTACAGGAGAGTAGAGTACAATACGGTACAGTAGAGTACAGTAGAGTACAGTAGAGTACAGTAGAGTACAGTTGAGTACAGTAGAGTAGACTACATTATGGTAGAGTAGAGTACAGTATATTATAGTACAGTAGAATACAGTATAATACAGTAGAGCACAGTAGAATAGAGTAGATTAGAGTAGGGTAGATTTCAGTAGAGTACAGTAGAGTACACTAGAGTACAGTAGTGTACAGTAGAGTAGAGTAAAGTAGAGTTTAGTAGA
>SDWI01000296.1:0-12464 GCA_009193005.1 Lamellibrachia luymesi
ATTGTTAACAGTGTGAATAATTGAATGTATAATGCAATTAGTGGCAAAATTATGATTTACCCGGTTTATGTAGATATTATTATTGTTTCTGGTATGATAGGTATGAATATCTGAATTATGCAAAATGGGCATAGCATTAAAGTATTCTGGTAAGTTTTTGTTTACTAGTTTAAAATATAAGTTTCATTGTTGAGAGTTTACAAGTTTAAGTTTCGCGCTCCTACTCGCACGTGCACAGTGGCTACCTATTGGGTGTGCAAGTAACAAGCTTTCTTGGTTTCGAGATCGTTCGCAAGATGGCGCCACTTACCATCGAAAGCTCCAAAAAGAAGATGAATCATTGTTGAGAGTTTACAAGTTTAAGTTTCGCGCTCCTACTCGCACGTACACAGTGGCCACCTATTGGCTGTACAAGTAACAAGCTTTCGTGGTTTCGAGTTTGTTCGCAAGATGGCGCCACTTACCATCGAAAGCTCCAAAAAGAAGATGAGCCAACTATAATAAATTGTATTTTAATAACACGAACTTGACTGATAATAAACGATGCTAATTTTGTGAGAATATTTCGCTAAAAAAGCACCACTTCATAATATAATAATAAATGCGACTTTACATCTATACGTATTGTTGGCATATGACATGACGGCACTCGGCAACACTTATTCGTCGTTCGGCGTCGCACTCAAAAAACATTTCATTTGCTATTTATAATATGTATTATGAACTATTTCAGACATGGAAGAGTGTTTACATCTTACTGCACGATATTAGTGTGAAGCTGCACAATACAAAGAAGTAGACGCCGACGAATTTGTCAGATAAGTGACATTTGTCCGGACTTGAAGATCATTTGGCAAGTATAACACGCAATCGCAATTATAGTTACCGGTGCAGTTTTCGACCCACGACAGTTTTCGATCCATTGAAATCTCGCTTGATATCGCGTTAGAGACGTCACAGCGTCTGTTTACGACAATAACGATACAGAGTCTTGTCTGAGCAAAATATATTTTTATATATAATATAACATGGACCTCTTTTATGATATACCTACCTTGATAAAAACCGACTTTGCATGCTTACCAGACATTATTATTGAGCGTCTGCTGACGCGTGTCTCGTTCTTGGTAACGTGACAATAATAGCCCTTTTTGTGGTAGATATATGACAAGCTAGTCTTGACATTAAAGTAGGAATAATTAAAATGTATTAAATATACGAGACAAATGTTAACGTTATATATTCAATACAAATATATGTGTATGTGTTTTATGAAGCGCTATGTCAAGCCTGGTTGTTATAAAAGTTGACATAATTGGAACACAGTGGTAACATTAAAAACGATTGTCTGAACGGCTTGCCATAAATAACTTTCTGTCAGTGTCAGTACACTTGTTTCTTGTGTTTTCTAGGGTATTCACCTGTATGTGCATACCTTTTAATGTTGTGACTTAATTGTACCGTTTACAATTTACAGTAAGTGCATACACAGTTTTCTCGCATAACTGGATTCTCTAAAAAATTCTTCACACGTGCCATACTCTGCTCAGTGACAAATTCATGGCCCTTGTTTGTAGTTACAAAGTCATACAGAATGTCGGGTGATATTTTGGTTTGTTTTCTCCACTCGCCTTTTTTTGTGTTCAGCTTCAATACAGTAAATGTCCATCTACAGTAACTGTGCGCGTTGTACAGCCCGACTTCTGACTACAAACTGTTTATGTTTCAGCTGATGGTTCGAGTTGTCTTGCGAAACCGACAGACGCTCATGAAGACATCAAGGTGGTGTTGATACAGGTTTTTAGTATTCTTTCCATATTGTGAAAATAACTGTTTCTGGCAGCAGCCAACCAAAGTGCTTATATGTGGCTGTGTGCGTTTGTTTCAGTACTGTCGCAGGCTTACTTTATTGTCCAGAACACAAACATATGTCCAACAAACTGCATAAATGTGCTGCTCTGAGTGGTATTCTACATAAATATTGTTTTATTAATATGTCCCATCATGAAGTGGTAAATACAAGACGAATGTGCTGTCAAGCCAAACTAAGAGGTTTTCTCGTTCTCGTCAGAGGAATTTCTTAACTGAAATCGTGATTAGGCTTATCGATTTTTTACATGCTGTTTGCAACCAACAGTTTGTCACTTTTCCAAGAATAGGAGAGATTAATATGTTTCTGAAAATACAGGACTTTGCTCATAATATGTTTGCAATGTCATGTTTGTTTAGTTTAGTAACTTAACCCATTTATACAGTGATGCCCACATTTGGGTGTGGATTAATAATGATTGAAAATGAAACACTGGCCTGGATGTCTGCAATTGATATGCATGTCATTATCAAACCAGAAGCTAAAAGATTCCATTTTGGTTTAATCACTGATTTAATCAACAATGTTGTGGATATTCCCCAAACTTGCCATTTTCATTGACAGCTGGAAGCCAAGCAGTGATGGAAGGGATGAAGATTCTAGAAAAAAATGGATGGACTTCAGAAGGGAAAGCAGATAAGAGAGCTACTCAATTGAAACATGCGTTGAGGCAAGCAGTCCGTGTGGCCGACCAAGCATTACATCACGGTCAGGTAAGACCAGACAGCACAGCATATTGATTTATGTAAGGATGGTTAGCTTCCTGCACGACTGTGACGTAAGTTCATCTTCTTATAGTACTAGCTTCTGAGAGAGGGCCCGTCAACACGCCTACACTACTTGCAGGTACATGGTGTGACGTTCTACTCTTTGTGGGAAGGGCCAGCGCTTCGTGGCTTGACTGTGAGGTAAGACGTTCCTGTGTGCTGTCCATACCCCTAGTGCATGTGGGAAGGGCCAGCGCTTCGTGGCTTGACTGTGAGGTAAGACGTTCCTGTGTGCTGTCCATACCCCTAGTGCATGTGGGAAGAGCCAGCGCCTCGTGGCTTGACTGTGAGGTAAGATCTTCCCGTGTGCTGTCCAGACCCCTAGTGTATGTGGGAAGAGCCAGCGCCTCTTGGCTTGACTGTGAGGTAAGATCTTCCCGTGTGCTGTCTTAGTGTAAGTGGGAAGAGCCAGTGCCTCTTGGCTTGACTATGAGGTAATATCTTCCCGTGTGCTGTCCAGACCCCTAGTGTATGTGGGAAGAGCCAGCGCCTCGTGGCTTGACTGTGAGGTAGGATCTTCTCATGTGCTGTCCAGACCCCTAGTGTATGTGGGAAGAGCCAGCGCCTCGTGACTTGACTGTGAGGTAAGATCTTCCCGTGTGCTGTCTTAGTGTATGTGGGAAGAGACTGCAACTCATGGCTTGATTGTGAGGTAAGATATTCCCGTGTGCTGTCTTAGTGTATGTGGGAAGAGCCAGCGTCTCTTGGATCTTCCCGTGTGCTCAATGTGACATTGGAAGAAGCAGCTTTCAAATCGAGTGATGTAACGAGGTTGTCCAACTAGAGTTCCATTACACAGTCATCTGTCATCGACTTACACGGTTCATCTTTGACCAGTTTAGAATATCTGGTTCTTCGAACCAGCAGTGTACTGAATGTTAAAGTCTCAGCGATGAAGGCGATCAGACCATCGGTAGATTCGTAATGGTCTGCGCCCAGAGCAGGACGTCGCTAAGAGAGTGGTGAGTGCCTGGTGACCAGTCCTTAACGTGAACTTTCTACCGAAGAGAAACACATGCCAATGTTGGCATGCAACTATACACGCCAATGCTTCACGTTCGTCTGTGGAGTACTTCCTTTCCGTTGCTGACAGCATCTTCAAAGCATATGCGACTGGACGTTCTTTGTCAACGGACACTCGCGATAATACGGCACCAAGGCCAGTTCCTGGTGCATCTGTCGTTAAGATCGTTTGAGCGTCTGGATCGAAGTGTGCAACATTGGAGCAGATGTGAGTTTGTGTTTAGGTGTACGGAACGCTTCATCTTGCTCATATGTCCATTCCCACGGGACATCTTTGCGGAGTAAACGTCTCAATGGCTCGGCAGTGTCCGCATAGTGGGGGACCAATTTAAGATGGAAATTCTTTGTGCCCAAAAATTACGCAACGTCTTTCGCACTGGTCGGTTGTGGAAGCTCCTCAATGGTCTACACGTTTGAGTGCGATAATAGAACACCCTGGGATGACACGTGGTAACCCAGAAAATCAATTGCCGTCCTGGCAAACTTACACTTGTCCGGATTCAGCGTGATGTGATTCTCAGCCAGTCGGTCGAGCACTAGCTGTATTCGCTTGTTGTGCTCGTCCTTCTAGGAGGTTGATGCAACCATCTATTCCGCTGAGTACAGAAGATATAATCTTCTGGAAGGCACTTGGGGCTGAACTCAGTCCATACGGCATCCGGCGGTATTGAAAAATCCCCTTTTGAGTGATGAATGCCGTCAAGTACTTACTATCAGATTCTTCTGGCATGGGAACTTGCTGGTAGCTTTGCTTTATGTCTAGCTTGGTGAAGACAATGGAGTGGTGGAATTCGGCAGACAGTTCTTCCATCGTCGGCAGAGGGTATTTATCTGGAATTATGATTTCAGGTCAACACACAGTCGTACTTCACCTGATTTCCGACATGCGACGACTATATTCGATATCCAGGGTGATGAGTCGATCGGTTCGATCATCCCGTCGTCTTGTAAGCGTTTCAACTCACGTGACACTTCCTCACGTACAGAGAATGGAAGGCGACGTAACTTCCGGGTTAATTTGGGGACGGTGAACAAACTTGGCAACTTTCCCAAACCCGTGAATACCGATGTAGGCTTATATACGTTGTCCTTTACCGTAATATTTGTCACGGACGCAGGGAGGTCTAAGACCCTCCCCTACATGGCCTAGGGGAGTCTTGAGACAACTAAGACCCCCCTGAATCCGCTGGATCGCCCGGTGTTGCTACGAACACAGGCATAGGCGGCATAGGCGGCATAGGCGATATTCATCCACCCTCATCGGTAATGTCAGTAACAACATAAAACTAAATAACTCACTAGTAAACACACGCACGCACGCATGCACGCACGCACACACACACACACACACGCACGCAAGCTCGCACGCACACACACCACACACACACTCATGTTTATTCTGAAACCGAGGCTCGTGACGTCGCTTGTCAATCAATGATCATAACAAACACTACACTCCCTTATTGTATTCCATCGAATAATGATGACACACTTCTATATAGCGTTTCTCGATGCACTATTTTGCAATTATAATTAGTTCACATGAAAAAGCATACGTGTTTGTATAGAGAAACGTAACTGACCACAATAATTGTGGTAATTGCATAATTATTATGCAAAACAATCCCCGAGATGGCACCACAGTGTGATCTGGTTAATGGCGACATAATTTAGTTTGGTGTTGTGACGTCAGAGTCGATTTTTGTAGCTGAAGGTACGACAGCGACTGGTCCTCGATGCGCTGGAGAGCAAACAGATTCCGTACCAGGTCGTTGACATTGCGAACAACCGGATGGCCAAGCGACGGATGCGGCACATGTCAATGGACGAGAACGCCGTGCCACCGAGGATATTCCGCGGCGAAATTTACCTCGGGGTACACCCCCTTGGTTTTAATACTTGCACTGGCATTCGTACAATCCAGTTTTGCATTATTTAATAGCGTCCAGTTTTGCAGGAATATGACATTGGTATTAAACTGTCAATTCTTGTTTTAACATGGATTCATAATTTTTGTAAAATCTCGTTCAGATTTTTATTACAGAATTAAACGGCAAAATTTACCATACTCTGTAAAACATAAGCACCATGATTAATGAAAGAGATTGTGTTTAAGGTATCCTTGATGTGATATCCGAAATTCATTCTAATGGTGATGAGAAGACTAAGTGAGATTCCATGAATGAAGAAAGTACAATACAGTTTTTTTTAAACTAGTTAACATTGGTTATTTAAATTCGAAAGTAGGTCATTATTCATTTTAAATATGCTTCCATTCAACTGTTGATGATATCAGCTTAACTAGGGTGGTGAATTGGCACACTACACGCGTTGCTGCTAATAATTTGTTAAGATAATAATGGTCAATTGTTCAAATAACTTATTCGAGTATGGTTGGTGTTACGTGTTTTGTGTAACAATTATTTTGTTATTTATTTAACGACTACTTCGAATTTCAAGAAGCGTTGGATCAGAAACGTCTTGACGAATTTCTTACAAAACTTAATCTTGTTGTTTTTGTATTAACGCTACTACTAGAAACAATACAAAATGCCATGCACGCCTTTATAGTGCAATGACGTGCGTTCATATACGTGCATTCAGCACAATATAATAACATTACTGTGTAAACTGTGCTGTGTTGTAGAAATTGACAACTACAAGGGATGTGTCCACCAGACATGGGCCAATGATTCGTGGAACGGTTCATTACTGTTACAAATAGGAAATCAGTGACGCAACTATTAAACTCATAGTGACCTGTTTTGTGTATACACGTATTTGTGTAGCATTACCTTAAGAGATTTCTGGGCTGCAAGTATTCTGGCGTGGACACTTTCTAAAGCAGACTGATACAATCTGATCTCATCATTTTCTGGCAGAAAATATATCAGGTACCTTTTAGGGGGTTCGTAAGTAACTCACCGGAAGTTCGATAATAAATATGCATGGATGCAAACCTCTGTGGACCCACCATTGCTAAAGAACTGGATTTTTCTCGTTGCCTCGTCACACTAAACCGTTTACACACCACTGGTTATAATGACCTTTGACCGTTGTTGGGAAGAGGCTCGTCAATGTCCACATACTAACACGTCTGCGTTGCAAACAGTAATTGTGCAATGCTTTAAATGTTTTATATTAAATGTTTTATTATGTGTTTTGTCAAGACATGAACACGTGATTTGTTTGCAACTTGTTGTGTTATCTGAATATTCATTTTGTGTTGTATGTGAATTATTAAATAACATTATGTTGTTTGTACGTGCGTTTTCCTTCACTTTCTGATGCGCAGGCCACACTGAGAGAGTGTCTAGTTCTAAACTCAGTGGACCCAGGTTAATCACACCGTGGGTCGCCACATGACCGCCTAGAAGTAGTGAATGGGCCCACTGGTAACTGTAGTGCAAGTCATTTATGTAATGCCTATACAGCTTCTCTAAATGTACATTTATAAATGTAACGCACGCACGCACGCACGCACGCATGCACACACAAAAGGTCCTGAAAACATAACCTGACAACGAGAGAGCAGAAGTAGATTGGCTTTCATCCTTTCTCAAGAGGAATAAGAGCGGATAGTAACTGCAGCACCAGCACAATTGTCGGGACAATGTTAGGAAAAATACCGGGACACAGTGTGACATTCCGGTCCAGAAATGTGATGACCCAGGAGCGGAGTAGCACCCTTTTCCTAGCGGAGTAATTATGTACTATGCTGTCTTCACGCTGTCTTTGTAATCTATCATCCAGAATAGAGTTCTTAAACACACGAGATTGCAATCAGTGCGGATCGTCGGCCGCGAAGGTAATTATATAAATACGAGTCCTGTCCCGCCTTTTAAGTACGTATAGGATACGGTGGCTCAGAGATAGAGGGTGGGACTTTCAACGTTGTTCGGATGCACTTGCTCCCGTTCAAAGCTTAGGCAATTTCGTCCAGTTCCAGTTGCCGCTGTCAGCTGTGTGAATGAGTACCTGGTTACAGACGTTGATTGAATCCCAGTGTTGATATAATAAGAACGAACAGTATTCTCACAGCAATTGCAGCGTGGCTGGATGCTTCTATCAAATGGTGTTTGCATGAACAGGTCTGCCATGGGGCAAACTGTAACGCTCTCTGGGCAACGAATGTTGCAGGGCGATGTATAATGTGAACAATTCACTAAAGTTTTATTGCACACTGTCGGTACAAGAGTCGCCCGCAGCCACCAGCACGGTTTTAGCGAACGTTTCATATCTAATGCCATGTGTCATCTACAGAAAAAAGCTACGCAAATGGATATAATAGATGCAACTGACACGACGATACATCCATGGCCAACGAAAGTTCCCATTATAAGAGATGGTTATCATCGAAAATAAAAATGTATCAAACAAGGCTCAGCCAATCGATCATACTTCAAATAACGTAATATGGATGAATATCTTGATGTACCAGTAATGGGCTGTAATAGCAACTACATGTAAGTAGTTTTCCGAGCGAGAAAATGGCGCTGTAAACGTGAATGACAATATCATTCACCGGTATTGAGGTACCATTAAACAAATATGGTTTCCAGCATACCGGTCACAGGGAGCCAAACCTCGGTGTAGGTCAATGTATAATAATTTGTGTATGGCGTGACAGGCGGACATCGCCTAACATTTGGCTTCGTACTTTCCCTTGAAGATTCCTGTTGTCTCTGCCGGTGAGTAAACACTAAACAGAACCAGGTGGCGCTGTTGTGTACCTTGATGAGTGAACGTACTTACACAGTACAGTAGGTAAGTTCTTGCAGCTTGGTATCTAGTCCGTGGAACCGCTCAAAGCGTTTTACCTTTCATCCCTGGCAGACCTGTTCATTTGAACATTAACTCGACTTCTCTGGGAAGCATTCAGCAACGCCGCAGTTACAGACCGAAGACAATTCATTCACACATATCCATATATCCACCACTGAATACAGTCGTGGATTCAGTTATATGGCTGAGTGAACTAAAGCAGCGTGGAGTGAACGAAATTAGACAAGCGAAACGGCAGCAGGAGGATGATTCGTACCCAGGTTCTCTATACTTACCTGGTATATTTGGTTGTACAATCTCTTTCAGCCGGTGGTTAGATACCTAAATTTTTTCTTGAATGTGTTCAGAATAGGAGCTGACACGACTTCTTCAGGAAGTTTGTTTCAAAAATCTATGACACGATTTGTGAAGAAGCGTTTACGGGAGTACGTCTTCACTAACTTTAAGCTGTGGCCGTCGGATAGCTGCTTCATTGATATAAAAAATTATCTGGGTTATTCCTGTTTAGGTCACTGATATATTTATATATATAAGGTCTTTATAATATTTTCCGATCTACTTTCAAAGCATCGTTTAATTAGTCATATTTGCCTTTGTTGTAATATACTTTATGTGGGTGTATGGTTTTAGGTTTTCACAGGTAATGATTCGTAAATCCTTTTGTTCTTCTGCAACTTCTAATATTTCTAGACCTAATGTTTGTGCATATTTGAGGCTTTGTCTTATTTGAAGTACAACACATTTATTTTCATTTAAATTTAATAGCCACGTGTTTGACCAAATTGAAAATTGGTGTAGATCATATTGGAGAGCTTCACAGTCAGCTAATGTAGAAATATTTTAGTAGAGGTTTGTGTCATCGGCAAACATTTTGGCCGTTGCCTTGATTGAGTCGGGTAGATCATTTACCTATAACAAAAATAGTAATGGCTCTAGAATGGAGCCTTGTGGAACTCCACTTCTAACAGTTTTCCATGATGAATGACCATTACTTAGGACCACCCTCTGCCTCTACCTGCTAGGAAAGATTGAATCCATATCACCACTTCGTCTTTAATACAATTTTGTCTTAATTTATATATCAATCGTTTATGTGGTGCAGTATCAAAGGCCTTTTAAAAATCTAAGTAAATCACATCAGTTTCAGCACTGTTAACATTTGGGACCCGACGTTCTAACGAAAATGCTACTGCGCCCGACCATTGTGGACAATTGCACACACGATTAATAGTTGACGAACGCCAGCACCAAGGCAAAGCCTGCAATGTCATCTATTTGGCAAGTTAATTAAAAACACCCGCACCGCAGGCTAAGGCGGCCACCGCCGTCACGCATGCTGCGTAGACAAGATTGAGTAGATATTTATGTCGTGACACTGTGTGAGAGCAGTTTATAAGACATGCTGATACGTTGGTGCGTCTTGGTGCCGGACACATTTCTCCCGTATTTGCTCTGTTAAACACCTAGCTGAAAAACAAATATTTCTCAAGAACAAGATACTGTTAGTGTAGAACAAAATAATAGATGCCTGGGTGAAGTAAGAACTTACGCAGGTGTAAAAAATGCATTAAGGTAACCGCAGGCAACTAGGATGGTTGATTAGGTGTCACCGTGAAACTGGGCAGGACGAGTGTTGTATTGTCGGTGGCGGTGGCGGCTGCAGTTGTAAAGGTGCTGATGACTGAACCTGTAAGAATATATCATGTTCTAGGTTTAAACCAGTTAGTCGTCAACCCTTCTTACGTACTTTTTGTTGCGTGGAAGGGGCGGGTATGCCAATTTGAACACAGCTGTGATGCCAGCATGTGTCACGGGATGTCGCATAATGAACGTTGGAGCGAGGAAAGAAATTGGTCTGCGTTCAGGTCGTCTTTACGCTGCGACGATAACACCAACAGTTGAAATTATATATCGCTACTGTAAATAGTAGGTATGGTTAGCACACAAGACACTTGTTGCATCATGGGACCATTATGTCGACAAGCCGCCCCTGTTTGTAAAGGAAACAGCAACACTGATAAAAAAGCGTACTTACGGAATATATATGACTGTGTAAATGGCTGGTTTTCTATAGAACTCTTGTGATCGTCTGGAGTGCCAAATACATTCAAAGAAGACCAACGTTTAGGAAAAATTGCAGATGGTTGGATTACGTAGCCCACAGATGTAGCTTATATGAAAACAAATTCCTAATTGCTGAATTTGCGATACAATTTATCGGTTGCAGGTTAAACTTTCCACGGCGTGAGTGTTTAACACGCTAGATAGCTCTGATAGTTGTCATGCAAGAACTGAATCAATGAATTTTATCAATGCTGGGGGCTGGGGGCGGGGACACTAAATACAGTATTCTATCCTTGAGATAAATTCCATGTTTTATGCGTAACTTTTGTGTGTCCAGCGCACGTAACGCTTGCAACCTGTTAAACCTGTTTCAATACGCTCTTCTTGAAAAGGGCATATTTTGGACATATTTCTAAAATGCATTTGGGGTTTGGGGGGGTCAGTTACATACATGCTCAAGGATGGTATACTGGCAATCCTGGGCCAAAGCGACACTAACGTTGCAATAAATCGTGGAGTGAATTCACACAGCATAACGTCATGGTGTATACCCATAAGGCATCACTTCGTCTATTCTATCCAATTTAAATGGAAAAGGGTAGCACGCTGCCCTGTGACTTCTTCAATTTCACAACAGGAGACGAATTCTTTGGATTCAGAAACGAGCTAACCCCCATAAATGGATTCACATGCAGCTATAGGTATTAATGTACAAACAGACCCAGGTATAAACAGGTATAAACGGCGTATAAACAAGCCCAGCTTNGGCAATCCTGGGCCAAAGCGACACTAACGTGGCAATAAATCGTGGAGTGAATTCACACAGCATAACGTCATGGAGTATACCCATAAGGCATCACTTCGTCTATTCTATCCAATTTAAATGGAAAAGGGTAGCACGCTGCCCTGTGACCTCTTCAATTTAACAACAGAAGACGAATTCTTCGGATTCAGAAAATATATAACCTCCATCAATGGATTCACCTGCAGCTATAGGTATTAACGTAGAAGCAGACCCAGGTATAAACATGTATAAACAGGTATAAACAGGTATAAACAAGCCCAGCTTCATGAGACTTGATACGTCGTATAAAAAGGGTAAGCATCAACTGCATATACTTAGAGTTGTGCATATACATGTAATAACAATCATTTATTAATCCATGCTAATTATTTAATGTACACCAACTGTATTGGAAAGAAGGGGCATTGAAATCATAAGGATACATGACCGGGTTGTATTGTATAACAACCATAGGTAATTTGACGAGCATTTCGCTTGTTAAAAGTATGACAAAGTACACTCCTCCGGGGTCAGTAGGTACTAGACTACGACCCACTGTTGACATTTCGATCACACGATCTGTACTATCTGGCAGATGACTCATTCAATATTATATAAACATTCATTCCTTTCTTAGATCTTTCTGACAAGTATTATGTTCTAGGTCTAATTAAAGAAGTTTAGATGTTAGTGATGTAGACACCCACCGGCGTGGTTAGCATTTGGACATTTTCCCATAAGACGAACAATTAACGTTGACATCAGAGGAATCGACCCTCCCTGACACCAGTGTAAATACCAGGCGAAGCGAGACCATGTACAAAACGACGTGTGCGTTCTCTCCGTGAATAGCAACAGCGACACGGGCGTCGGCATCTACGCAATCTGTTGATAAACATTCGCTTTGAAGGGGCTGGGGGTCAACCCCGAACGATGTAAAGAACGCGATTAGGACACTTGAGTGGAGTTAGATTCAGCGACAACGTCGAACGGTGACATTCAACGAGCGTCTCAGCTGCCGACCTTACGATCTTACAGTGAATCACAACTTGACGTGAGTGCTTCTTCTGCGTTTGTTGTTATCATTGTCGGCATCAAAACATTTGTTTGTGGCTCTCGCTATCATTATTATTATTATACAGTGTTTGGATGTAATGTATTGCTATAATTA
>SDWI01000296.1:16855-35419 GCA_009193005.1 Lamellibrachia luymesi
TATATATATATATATACATATACATATCCAATATCAAACAAGTTCAGCACAGAGCAAGAATGCTTGTATTTTTACTTTTGAATTTCGCGTGACGTCGTTCTCACGTACATCGTAAACTGGACTCGATGATGTTTCTATAAACTTGTAAATATTTTGTTGAGAATGGCACAGGCACACAGCGCAAGTACTTATATGAATAAGAAAAACAAGTGCGTTTTACTCAATGATTCAATTGTTGGAATTAAGTTTTTAGTTTTTGGTACTTGAACAAGTGCATTCCTTATTTCGAGACAAGTTAGAAACGAAGTTGCTGGGGAAAAAAACACTATTTACTGCTGTTAAAATCGCAACATACAATTCTGAAGACAAACATTTTCAGCGGTCTTATTTTATAAATAATTGCTCAAAGTAATCTTTATACGCATACAAGTAGATGCATAGTAACAAAAACTAATAGTGTCATGGAATATTTAGGCGGCCATTTTACTTACAACAAGAAGACACTGCTTGTACAGTTTCTGTAAAATAAACGTATCACGGACGAAAAGAATTAATAAAATTAAAGCTTTTTTATTTATTTAACACATTTCGTTATACTTCAACAACATATATGCCGAGGAACAAAACAATAAAAGTTGTGTAAGATGTTGAGTGATAGAAGTTAGTGTAATTTCCAACCAACCATAGTGCTGATAAATAAACTTCCATTGTTTTGACTCTTCAACCGCGATATACACCTTCGTGTATTCATGCACTTAGATTGTGTTTCTTACCTTTCAGCCAAGAACCCGAACGCATGGCCACGTTCTGGCAACTCGTCGTCAGAGACAGATCAAGGTCAGTATAAAATAACACACAAACAACGTAGTCTATGCACAATGTCTTTATTTGACCAGACGATCCATGAAACCTTTCGTATCCATGATGAAATTACATTTAAAGTTGACGTTTGTGCCAGACAGAGCAGTAAATAAAAGCAACTAAACGCTGCGAACATTTTGGCCCGGTCAAAAGGCAAAACATAATTTTTAACACATTTATAATTAGTTACAAATAACACATCTGCGTAGATAATAAATCAAAGGCACTAACCGCTGATTGTCTCAACCTGGTATAATATATCACAAATCATGCAGTAAATCAGGGGTAAATTTATGTCCGCCACTTTTCGCTGCCTTTCTTGCGTATGACTAAACAAAAATCAAATTGTCCTTAAGTTTGGGCTTCGACTTAACTAAATATTTTTTTTGCAATACAAACAAACAGTGTTAAAACGCGTTTTATGTGTTGCAGCGGTGTGCGACACGAACTGTGCACGGTGTGTCACCAGCGGACCAGGAAAATGCGACTACAATCGCTGTAATGACGGCTACAGCTACAACAACGAATCACAGACTTGTGACGGTACGTGATTTCACCATATGGAATAATAGGCTAATTATGGAAACGACATTGCACCCTATTACATAATAGACTAATAGACCAGTTTACTACATGAATGTTTTCTTGGTACATCCTGACTCAAACACAATAGGTAGATTGACCGGAATATCAATTAGTTCAAGTCAATAAAGAGGCTAGGCGAGTTTCGATTGGTTCCCTTACAGTCTCATTACATTAAATAAGTAAAAACAATCGGTTGAAAAAGAAGGGCTGCAAAAAAGCACAAGCGGTCGCGAAAAACACCAGAGCGCATAAATGTGCAGCTAGTGCAGTTCCAGAAAAAAGGGCTTGCCGACGACGTCATCATGTTATTGGCTTAACAAGAAGCACGCTTCGTCACCGCTTCGTTGATATAATTATATATCGCGGCAGCGAAAAACGCATCAATATCCGAACACATTCGTTGACATTTAGTTATGAAATTACTATTAATCTCAGTGAAATGCGATACTTAATTACGAACACTCTGGCGTAAGTGCATGTAGACCTATTCTTCTGATGACTAGCATTAGATAAAAAGCGGAATCTTTTAAAAGGATCCAACATTTTGCTGCCAACGCCTGTGGGCGAATACGACGCCCGCTGGCTGGGCTCTGAATGCTTCACCTATCCTCCTAAATGTCTGGTTGATCACCCATGACACCTTATGCACACGCCCTGTGTTCTTTGTGTAGTAGATGGGGGTCTTTTATCACGAACTGTCGTACGTTAATATGTTATGTAGTCTCCACGTATGCACGCACGCACGCTCGCACGCACGCACGCACGCAACACTTGTTTGTGTGTGATTTTGTAATAGTAAGTATATTTGGGTTTATCCGTAAATGGCTAACACGACAAAGATGTTCGTGTATCGTAAGACCCTAATTTAGTCATACTTCTTCAGTTCACGCTCGACGTCGAGTCCAACCACGCAATAGTATACTCACTTGATAACAGACTAACACATTGGGGAGAGGTGTGTAAACACAGGTCTGTGTGATGCGCCTATTGCTGTAGTGTAGTGTCGTGTAGTGTAGTGTAGTGTAGTGTAGTGTAGTGTAGTGTAGTGTAGTGTAGTGTAGTGTAGTGTAGTGTAGTGTAGTGTAGTAGACAAAGATGTGTGTGTAACGTAAGACCCAAATTATTGTATTAATACTGCTTCAATTCACGCTCGACGTCGAGTCCAGTCACACAATAGTGTATTCACTTGATAACAGACTAACACATTGGGGAGCTGTGTGTAAACACAGGTCTGTGTGATGCGCCTATTGCTGTAGTATAGTATAGTATAGTATAGTATGTAGTGCTTGCTTCGTACTCTCGCTTCCAGTTACAGCCGCCAGATGGCTCTTTGAAGTGAACAAGGAACACTGGTACGAGATATTGGGTCGACGACATTAAAGGAGTGAACGGGACTTAGCTTCACAGAGAGCCTGGAGGTGGCGAGGGACAAAACGCAAATAAACTGCATTTTGCTATATAGTTTGCTACAATGCTGAAATGAGTGTTGTTTGTTGCAGCGGCGTGCGACGTGAACTGTGCACGGTGTGACACCAGCGGACCAGGAAAATGCGACGACAATCACTGTAATGACGGCTATGATCACATTAGTGAATCGCAGATTTGTGCCGGTACGTTACTATATTGTGTGATTTTATTATTTAAAAAACGTGGATTTCTTGAAATAATTTTTTACAGAACGAATATTTTATCCAAAACATACTGACACAAACACAATAGGTGGATTGACTTGAAGTCTTTCACGGAGATATGCGACGAGGCGACGCATGTCATATTTTAAATGTAGTGTGTACATTTGTCTTATATTTCCTATAATGTTTTGACCGCTTTATTGGGCGGCCATCTTTGTCATATGCTGTGTGTTTTCGTGCACAAAGGCATAATGTGTTTGACCAAGTTATATAACACTCAATGTTAAGGCGATGTGGCATGTTATGTTATACTCACTAAGTAAGTAGTACATGGCCAACATAGTGCCATTTGTGTACATCTATAATTATATGTTTATGATATAGGACCTGCGCAGTATACATTAAATAACCTATTTTTGCGATATCCGTGTTTTTGTTGCAGCGGTGTGCAGCTCGAACTGTGCACGGTGTGTTACAAACGGACCAGGAAAATGCGACGTAAACCACTGCAATAACGGCTATGCATACAACGTTGACAAGCAGACTTGTGACGGTACGTGATTTTATTATATAATGCGACGATGCAAGCAACACTTCTGCTTGCTACATAATGTTCCAGTTTACAAAATGAATGTTTTATTGAGGATATCCTGACTCAAACGCAGTAGGAGGTTTGACTGGCACAGTTAGTATTTTAAATGAACATAATATTGGTAAAACGGGCCTTTCGAGTAGGTCCATCTATTTGCACTACACCAAGTAATTACAGATACTAATAAGAAAGTTTGTGCAAATTTTCTGTTTCAAACACGCCAACCATGCACCATTATGTTTAAGTGAAGATGACATGTATTACAGTGTGTTTCAGCAAAATCGACAGTGCAGTATTTGCGTTTCAGTCAAACGACGATAAAGAAGGTTTTTGCTACTTGGTATTTAAGCCATGCCGTTCATGCACTATTTTATGTTTCAGCCATACACAACACGCACTCATTTGTATTTCAGATTCAGTCACGACCACCATGTATGTCATTGTGGTTCAACTACACTGACCACGGCCCATCTACTGCGTTGTGTTTCAGTCACGACTACAGTGCACGTCTTTGTGTTTCAGCCACATTCACAATGTACTACTAGTACTAGTTATTACGACTGCATTACGCATGTAAACGGGAATACAAACAAAACAGTTTATCCAGTTTCAATTGAAATATTTAATGTTGACGGGGTGTTTGAACCAATACGAAATGTTCAAGGAGATACGGGGAGAAGCAGATCATATTTTAAATGTCCAAGTATTGTATAACTTTGCTGAATATTTCGCGCAGTGTTTTGTATGCTTGATTGATCTGCGCTGTATGTAGTATCACGTGCTGTTGTCGCACAATGGCAGCGTGGGGAATTGTGTAACACCGTGCGTTTATGTAATGTAATATGGGTAACATGGCGACGATCTATGTCATATGCTGTTTGTTTTGGCGCACAATGGCATAACGTGTTTAAACGNTGTCATTTGAAATATTTAATATTGACGGGGTGTTTGAACCAATACGTAATGTTCACGGAGATACGGGGAGAAGCAGATCATATTTTAAATGTCCAAGTATTGTATGACTTTGCTGAATATTTCGCGCAGTGTTTTGTATGCTTGATTGATCTGCGCTGTATGTAGTATCACGTGCTGTTGTCGCACAATGGCAGCGTGGGGAATTGTGTAACACCGTGCGTTTATGTAATGTAATATGGGTAACATGGCGACGATCTATGTCATATGCTGTTTGTTTTGGCGCACAATGGCATAACGTGTTTAAACGGAATTATAAAACAGCCTGTGTAAATGAGACGTAATATGGTTTGTCATAATGTAGGTAGTGTGTTGTTCAATGCCACGTGAGCACATCTAGACTGATGTTTTACGATAAACCTAGTACAATTTAAATAACCTACATTTAACGGTATCATTCTTTAAAGAGGTTTAGTGACGTGTTATTTCTTGCAGCGGTGTGTGACTCGAACTGTGCGCGGTGTGTCACAAACGGGCCAGGAAAATGCGACGACAATCACTGTAATGACAACTACACGTACAATAATGAAACGCAGACTTGTGACGGTACGTGATTTAATTATATAATTTGTCTATGGTAAAAACGATTGTCTGTTTCATAATGTTCCAATTTACAAAATGAATGTTTTACAGAAGACATCACAACCAAAAGACAACAAGGGAATTAAATGGAATATTAATTATTTTAATGAACAAAAGTATCGTGAAATGCGCTCTTATGCTAGGTCATTTACATTTTCACTCCATCAAATAAGTCAAATGCTGGTAAAGAAGTTGTTTGTTACTTGGCATTTCAGCCATGCCAACCTTGCATTAATTTTACGCTTNCAACGACATCGATGTGTCAATGATGTGTTGTTACTGTATTCATAGTCTTTTGACGTAACATTTGACTCACTTTTGCAGAATTACTGCATTTATATTCCTTGAATTTTTCTTTTCCATAAGTTATTATATTACAATACATGGTGTGCTCTGATATATATGTCAGTAGATTATATGTACCTATGAAACATTCATTATTATGCATTTTGTGAACAGTTTTGTGTGCTTTATATGTATATATGCGATCAACCAAAATCATAGTACTTGCATGCTAATTGTAATATTTCACAGGTAAATGCAGATATTATTATAATTTCTGTTGCTGCTGATAGAGGACATGTGGGCCTATCTTGCAGTACCAAACTGGCCTCATTTTGTGCTTTATTGTGTCCATGAGGGACGAAATAAAACTAGATTTCGTATTTAATTTTTCACTTTGCGATTGTTTACATATGCTAATTATATGCTAATTAGCCACAGTTAATCATAACATTGATAGTGTTATTACCATTGGTAAGATAAATATTCTGTGATTCAGAATATGTATATATTGTAAGGGTTTTGATGAAGACTTTACGTGTTACAGTGCATTTCATAATCCCATGGGTTGAAACAAAATCAACTCCCCCAGAAATTCAGGGCTTATCAGGATAACAGTATCGTGAAATGCGCTCTTAGGCTAAGTCATTTACATTTTCACTCCATCAAATAAGTCAAATGCTGGTAAAGAAGTTGTTTGTTACTTGGCATTTCAGCCATGCCAACCTTGCATTAATGTTATGCTTCAGCCATACACAACACGCACTCATTTGTATTTCACATTCAATCACGACCACCATGTATGTCATTGTGGATCAGCCACACCGACCACGGCCCATGTACTAAGTTGTGTTTCAGTAACGACTACAGTGCATGTCTTTGTGTTTCACCCACGTTCACAATGAACTAGTACAAGTTATTACGATTGCATTACGTAAATAAACGGGAATACAAACAAATAAGTTTATCCAGTGTCAATTGATTTATGTTCCGACCACAAAATCGAAATGTGCCAAATATTGACGGAGTGTCTGAACCAATACGAAATGTTCATGGAGATACATGGCGAAGCAGATCATATTTTAAATATCCAAGTGTTGCGTATCTTTGCTGAACATTTTGTACATCATTCTTTAAAGATGTACGCTTAATTGGTCTTCGCGATATGTAGTATCACCTGCGTGTTGTCGCACAATGGCAACATGGGGAATTGTGTAACACCGTGCGTTTCTGTAATGTAATATGTGTGACATGGCGACGATCTATGTCATATGCTGTTTGTTTTGGCGCACAATGCCATAACATGTTTAAACCAAATTATACAACACCTTGTATTAACGAGACGTTATATGTTTTGTCATAAGGTATGTAGTGTGTTGTTTAATGCCACGTGAGCACATCTAGACTGATGTTTTATGATAAACCTGGTACAATTTAAAGAACGTACATTTTACGATGAAAATCTTCAATACTGCTAAGATGCGCGTTTTTGTTGCAGCGGTGTGCGGCTCGAACTGTGCACGGTGTGTTTCAAACGGGCCAGGAAAATGCGAAGACAATCAATGTAATAATGGCTACACATACAGCAATGAAACTCAGAGTTGTGACGGTACGTGATTTTGACTATGACTATGGAAACACTATGATTCCCTTTTGCAAAATGATCCAGTTTACCCAATTAATGTTTTACAGAAGAAATCTTTACTCAAAGAACATATACGGATGGACCGGTATATTAAATGTTTTTATTGAATGAAGTGTTCGTGAAATGCGACTTTCGATTAGGTCCCTTACACTTTCACTCGATCAAATACTTAAACATGCTAATAATGTACGTAGTGTACTGTGTAACGCCATTTGTGCACACTGAGAATGCTATATTTTGATACACGTAGTACAGGTTAAATAACCTATATTTAACGGTATCATTATGTAAAGATGTATACAGTTACACACACAATCCGCGCCCTCACTCGCTCTCTCGCTCGCTCAACCATGTGAACGCTAAAAACGTATACTTGTGAATTGGGCTGATGAGATATTACTGATTAATTCGAAATAAAATTGCTAGTGCACAATTCTCCGTATAATATTTATACAATGTGCAACAGTAAACACCGTTTTACAACTTACCCGCATTTTATGTCATGGCATGCGTATTCTTAATGTTGCAGTTACAGAATTTATGGCTGAAACAACGATTATGGATACACCTACGGAGCCTACCACCAAGACAATAACTGAAACTACCTTTGCACCGACAACAGAGCCTACCACTGACACAACAACTGAAACCACCGTTGCTCCGACAACAGAGCAAACTACTGAAACAACAACTGAAACTATCGTGGTTCCGACAACAGTGCACACTACTGAAACAACAACTGAAACTATCGTTGCTCCGACAACAGTGCACACTACTGAAACAACAACTGAAACTATCGTTGCTCCGACAACAGTGCACACTACTGAAACAACAACTGAAACTACCGTTGCTCCGACAACAGTGCACACTACTGAAACAACAACTGAAACTACCGTTGCTCCGACAACAGTGCACACTACTGAAACAACAACTGAAACTACCGTTGCTCCGACAACAGTGCACACTACTGAAACAACAACTGAAACTACCGTTGCTCCGACAACAGTGCACACTACTGAAACAACAACTGAAACTACCGTTGCTCCGACAACAGAGCACACTACTGAAACAACAACTGAAACTACCGTTGCTCCGACAACAGTGCACACTACTGAAACAACAACTGAAACTACCGTTGCTCCAACAACAGAGCACACTACTGAAACAACAACTGAAACTACCGTTGCTCCGACAACAGAGCACACTACTGAAACAACAACTGAAACTACCGTTGCTCCGACAACAGAGCACAATACTGAAACAACAACTGAAACCACCGTTGCTCCGACAACAGAGCAAACTACTGAAACAACAACTGAAACCACAGTTGCTCCGACAACAGAGCACACTACTGAAACAACAACTGAAACTATCGTTGCTCCGACAACAGAGCACACTACTGAAACAACAACTGAAACTACCGATACTCCGACAACAGAGCACACTACTGAAACAACAACTGAAACCACCGTTGCCCCGACAACAGAATCTACCACTGAGACAACAACTGAAACCACCGTTGCTCCGACAACAGAGCGCACAATTAAAACAACAACTGAAACTACCGCTGCTTCGATAACAGAGCCTACCGCTGTAGCAAAAACTGAAACTACCTTTGTCCCGACAACAGAGTCTACTATTGAGACAACGACTGAAACTGAAACAACTGAACCTACCGTTGATTCGACAACGGAACGTACGACAACACCAATGTGTAAGTACTGCAAGTTTTTCGCATGGTATACCGTGCCTTTTTGTACATTTAGTATTTTGCTCTGCATTCTGTTTCGCCCTACGACGTAGAGCCCTGTTCCTTCACAATTGAGCTAATTCGACATAAATCTTATAGCCTTCCTGTAGCCAGTGTCAGGTAAAATAAGAAACCGTCATTCGTTGAAACATAATATGATTATCTGAAACTCACCACCAGAAAGAAGAACGACGGCACCCCAATCATCGGAATGCCACACAATCTCGCACTTAAAACTCCTTCTTCAATTCAATGTGTTTCTATATATTTCTATCTAGTACCTACTACGACACTGGACCCATTAACAATTCGGAGAATAAAGGCAAAGGCAGCTGGCCTTCATAATAATATAACTTCAGGTTATTTCACACTTTCGCAAATTACTCGATCTAACATTCAAAGTCAGATTTCAAACAATGCACTTCTCTTTTATTAAACCGACTGAGCGTGTTACCCAGACTATCCACGCTGCACATACGAACCTGATACATGATGAACTAAATGAATTGGCGAGGCACTTTGAACACGTGAGGACTAGGGAATGTCGACTGCAGTCGAATAACCCCTGCAATGAACACACTCGTAGTTGTAGCCGATGAAATCCGTGGACAAAATTTTCCCATTATGCAAATGAGTATCATGCGAATACTCCACCAAACATTTATGTTCTGGCAGTCACGGTAAATATAATACTACAAATCATTTGTGGAATTGTGAATCAGTTATTAAGGCAGTTCCTTATAATCCACTCGCAATCATTCTGGTTCACTTGTCAAAACAAATTGACTGATACGTGGCATGTGTCTAAGCTTGTATCGTGCATTGCTAAGCAATAACTAGTTTGTCTGGATACACAGTGTTATTGCTGTTGCTGGTTGACATAATACATTTGTTGTTTTTCATTGAACGTTTCAATGTATTATTGACTTGTGACTTTTGTCAACAGCTCCGAATTGCACCGCGTCGAGTGACTGTCTGAACGGTGGAACCTGCCACACGAACAACTGTCACTGCACAGATGGACACATCGGAGACCACTGTGAAACAGGTAGAGGATATTTATACTTATAATTGTATATTAATTAATACTTGTATATTAACTATCACAAGAAATTAATCGCAAATGTAAGTTTAAGTGTAAAGTTGTTGTCACAGTATTCTTCAGCGTCCCTGTAAGTGTGATCAGATAACACAATTGTCTCATTCAGAATACACCATTACACTTACACACAATAACAACGCAACTTGACATTAAAATGTTTGATAGATATTTAGAGACAGCGCATCGAGAGAGTAATAACATTTGCCTATTATTTTAACAAGACTACTTTGTGAAGGAAGATATACGTGGACACATGTCAATTATTCTTAACATCAAACGACGATTTCTTTCAATAGGCCTACATATTTTTTATTCAGCCAGTGAACTGAGCAAACGAGTTTACAATTGTCGAACACACTATCCGCCTATATGTGTTATTTAACAAAGAACTTTTGCAGAGTTCCAGTGTACGAAAGACGCTGACTGTCTGAATGACGGAACATGTCCTCCGGAAAACACCAAGCCTTGCGACTGCGCTTTGGGCTACGTCGTTGCCAATTGTGGTAAGTGGCGACCTCTTGCGAGTACCGCGTAACATTACGATTGCTTTTAATTTTCTCTGCATTGTAGTTATCTTTTATGCTTACTTAAACATTCGACCAAGGATAGGGCAAGTACGGGAAATGTCGAACTTTTTAGAAAGCAGCACGGAGGACAGTATTCTTAAAACAATTAACGGAAAACATGCGTCAGATGGTCAAACACATGGTTTTCCGTACTTCTATGATTGCGTACCATTTTGAGTAGGGGAAAGAGGGTAAGGTGGGCTCCTTGTTCAAAGTGGGCCCCTCCATCATAGCTATCTTGATGTGCACTGGGGTAAACTAATGTTTAAAGACTCGCAAGGAGACTAAAGACATACATGCCAACTAGGCGCGAATCCAAAACCGTGAGTCATAAATATGTGTATTTCACGTGTCTTTCAAACTTCGTATTTTCAGAAATGGCCAATGTACTTAGCTGTAAATGAGGCATGTGAACGGAAGTTCTATATTTAGCGGAATGTGGATGTCCATTGTGACGTGAATGCACGCGTTGAAAACAAAACGGCATCCGGTCAATACTGTTTGCATGAGGCCAATTTCTATGGCGCCTATATCCTCAGGAACCTGAGCTCAGAGGTGCAACAAAACAGAACCACTCAGCATAATTGTGAACAGGGACACTCTGCGGATGTAAATTCGGACAGCAGGAAGGGTGAAGGATGGGTGCAATGTGGCGGGTGTGGGCAGTGGGCACATCGGGAGTGTACAGGGCCCACTTTGACCTCCATTTTGAAAAAAATTAAAATTGATATCTTTAAAAAAAAATCTTTGGCTTATATTATTCATTAAGATGGAGTGTCATTATTATACATACACGTAGTGAATACATTGTACTGGGGAATATCACATAACATGACTGTCTATATGCAAACATATCAAATGTAGGTCAATCCCTGCTTAAGGGGCCCACATTCACCTCTCTTCCCAAAATTGTCATTTTTCATTACTTAATATGTATATACAGATGTGATGGAATGTCATCTAACATTTCGCATGCCAATTTGTGAATTTTAACATATTTATTTCCTGTTGTATCGACAAATATAATATAATGGTGTCTTCGTGGTGTTTTGCAGCTTTGAAGTACAATTGCGATACACGAAATCCATGCTTCAAGGCGAACACTGGCAGTGGTTTCTATTTTGAACAATCGGATCCACACAAGTTCATCCAATGTGACGCCAGCGGCGGATGTCATGATAAATCATGCCCCAAAAAACAGGTGTGGAAACAGGAACCTCCAGGTTGCTCGAAACCATAACAAAACCGACTAAGTGCCACAGGACAGCTCGTGACTCATCGGAGATCAACGTGTCGATAACATCGTATGTGACTCAACATATCCCAGAGTTGTTTCTTGTTTGAACTGTCATCACTGGCTGTAATAAATACCAGCTAGTGTTTAGCATTGCTCGTTTAATGTGTAGAAGTTATAAGTTATCGGAATCCCAGCTTCAAAGCCAACACAAACGTCCATGATTTAGATTGCCAACATCCGGATCATCACAAGTACATCCAGTGTGACGCCAACGAAGTATGTTATCCTAGGTCATGTGGTATCATGGTGTATAAACCGGCCACTGACGGCTGCAGCTGCGCAAAGTGACACCAACACATTTCGAATGCATCGGAGTTTAACAGGTCGACAACGTCGTATGTGACGACGGCGCCGNGTTTAAGTGTAAAGTTGTTGTCATAGTATTCTTCAGCGTCCCTGTAAGTATGATCAGATAAAACATTTTCTCATTCAGAATACACCATTACACTTACACACAATAACAAGTCAACTTGACTTTAAAATGTTTGATAGATATTTAGAGACAGCGCATCGAGAGAGTAATAACAGTTGCCTGTTATTTTAACACGACTACTTTGTGAAGGAAGAGACACATGGACACATGTTGATGACAATTATTCTTAACATCAAACGACGATTTCTTTCAATAGGCCTACATATTTTTATTCAGCCAGTGAACTGAGCAAATGAGTTTACAGTTGTCGAACACACTATCCGCCTATATGTGTTATTTAACAAAGAATTTACTTTTTTGTAGAGTTCCAGTGCACGAAAGACGCTGACTGTCTGAATGACGGAACATGTCCTCCGGAAAACACCAAGCCTTGCGACTGCGCTTTGGGCTACGTCGGTGCCAACTGTGGTAAGTGGCGACCTCTTGTGAGTACCGCGTAACATTACGATTGTTTTTAATTTTCTCTGCATTGTAGTTATCTTTTACTGCTTACTTAAACATTCAACCAAGGATAGGGCAAGTGCGGGAAATGTCGATCTTGTTAGAAAGCAGCAAGAAGGGCAGTATTCTTAAAACAATTAACGGAACCTTGCGTCAGATGGTCAAACACATGGTGTTCCACACTTCTATGATTGCGTACCATTTTGAGTAGGGGAAAGGAGGGTAAGGTGGGCCCCTCGTTCAAAGTGGGCCCCGCCATCATAGATATCTTGATGTGCACTGGGGTAAACTAATGTTTAAAGACTCGCAAGGAGACTAAAGACGTACATGCCAACTAGGCGCGAATCCAAAACCGTGAGTCATAAATTTGTGTTTTGATATGTTTCTTAAAGTATTTCACGTGTCTTTCAAACTTCGTATTTTCAGAAATGGCCAAAGTACTTAGCCGTAAATGAGGCATGTTTACGGAAGTTCTATATTTAGCGGAATGTGCATGCCCACTGTGTCGTGAATGCACGCGTTGAACACAAAACGGCATCCGGTCAATACTGCTTGCATGAGGCCAACTTCTATGGCGCCTATATCCTCAGGAACCTGAGCTCAGAGGCGCAACAAAACAGAATCACTAAGCATAATCGTGAACAGGGATACTCTGCGGATGTAAATTCGGACAGCAGGAAGGGTGAAGGATGGGTGCAATATGGCGGGTGTGGGAAGTGGGCACATCGGGAGTGTACAGGGCACACTTTGACCTCAATTTTGAAAAAAAATTAAATGGATATCTTTTTAAAAAACATTTGACTTATATTATTCATTAAGATGGAGTGTCATTATTATACCTACACGTAGTGAATACATTGTACTGAGGAATATCACATAACATGACTGTTTATATGCAAACATATCAAATGTAAGTCAATCCCTGCTTAAGGGGCCCACTTTCACCTCTCTTCCAATAATTGTCATTTTTCATTACTTAATATGTATATACAGATGTGATGGAATGTCATCTAACATTTCGCATGCCAATTTGTGAATTTTAACATATTTATTTCCTGTTGTATCGACAAATATAATATAATGGTGTCTTCGTGGTGTTTTGCAGCTTTGAAGTACAATTGCGATACACGAAATCCATGCTTCAAGGCGAACACTGGCAGTGGTTTCTATTTTGAACAATCGGATCCACACAAGTTCATCCAATGTGACGCCAGCGGCGGATGTCATGATAAATCATGCCCCAAAAAACAGGTGTGGAAACAGGAACCTCCAGGTTGCTCGAAACCATAACAAAACCGACTAAGTGCCACAGGACAGCTCGTGACTCATCGGAGATCAACGTGTCGATAACATCGTATGTGACTCAACATATCCCAGAGTTGTTTCTTGTTTGAACTGTCATCACTGGCTGTAATAAATACCAGCTAGTGTTTAGCATTGCTCGTTTAATGTGTAGAAGTTATAAGTTATCGGAATCCCAGCTTCAAAGCCAACACAAACGTCCATGATTTAGATTGCCAACATCCGGATCATCACAAGTACATCCAGTGTGACGCCAACGAAGTATGTTATCCTAGGTCATGTGGTATCATGGTGTATAAACCGGCCACTGACGGCTGCAGCTGCGCAAAGTGACACCAACACATTTCGAATGCATCGGAGTTTAACAGGTCGACAACGTCGTATGTGACGACGACGGCGCCGACGACGGCGACGGCGACGAGGACGTGGAATTTTGATGTCAAGTAATTTAATGGAGTTCAATGTTTGTTTAAGCAATATTTGTTTAAGCCCGGCGCACAATGCACGATTGAACAAGACCCGATGCAATTCGACCATCGTGTTGTTTATAATTGTAGACGACGGTCGAATTGCGTCGGGTCTTGTTCAATCGTGTTCCATCATGAAGTGTGCGGCTGGCTTAAGACATTTTTATTGTATGTATGTATGTATGTATGCATATATGTATGCATATATGTATGCATGCATGCATGCATACAAACATACGTACACACATTCACACGCACGCACGCACGCAAGCACGCACGTACATACATACACACGTACATACATATATACGTACATACATACATATAAAGGGCATATATATAGTAAACGGATGTAGTGGATATGGATATTGATGGTGTATTTATATATGAATCTGCACAACAAAATGTAAGTTGTGGCAGTGGTGAAATGATGAGTAGTTTGGCTTTGACAATATTTTTCATATTTGTCAGGGATTGAGATGTCTATGCTAATGATTTACCGACTGGAAATTAAATAGAGAACATGATTTCAAATACCACCATTAATAAGAAAACCGTGCAAACAAATATTGTTTTTAGTAAATGTAGGGCATTGTGGGAGTGTCGATTTGATTTGTCATATGCAAAGCACTAAATCTCCTGTGAAAAGTAGCACACGTGAATCGTCAGCTATCGTAGCTAAAAACACAACAGTCGACCATACCCGATGGACGACAAGCTGCCATTGATTATTCGTCATGTCGCTATAGCTACAAGGGCAGTTGATGGTCTTGCTGCCCAGCACTTTGGCCTTCAATTTTTTTTATTAAAATTTTTTTTTTTCTTAAACCACATTTGACATATAGTATTCATTAAGATGGGATATCATTATTATGCATACACGTAGTGAATATGGAGACTATAATATAAAATAACTGTTTATATTCAACTTTCAAATGTAGGTCAATACCTGCTTAAGGGGCCCACTTTCACCTCCCTTATCATTACTTAATATTAATATACAAATGTGATGGATTGTCATCTAACATTTCACATACGTGGTGCTTTGCAGCATTGAAGTACAGTTGCGATACACGAAGTCCATGCTTCACTGCAAATCTTATGAATGGTTTCTAATTTGATCAATCGGATCCACACAAATTCATCTAATGTGGCGTCTACGGCGGATATTATGATAAGTCATGCCCAGAAAATCAGGTGTGGAAACGGGTGCGCGTCATCGTAATAAAACCGACTTAGTGCCACATGCCAGCTTGTGACACGTCGGAGATCAACGTGTCGATAATCTCGTATGTGACTCAATATATTGTTGTTTCGTGTTAGAACTGTCATCACTGGCTGTAATAAATACCATGTAGTGTTTAGCGTTGCTCGTTTAATGTGTTGAAGTTATCAGTTATCGGAATCCATGCTTCAAGGCCAACACGGACGTCCATGGTCGTCATTACCAACATCCGGATCATCACAAGCACATCCAGTGTGACGCCAACAAAGTGTTTTATCCTAGATCATATGGTATCATGGTGTATTAATCGGTATCTGACGGATGCAGCTATGCAAAGTGACAATACCGACACAGTTCGAACGCGTCGGAGGTGAACACGTCGATAACGTCGTATGTGACTCAACGCATCTCAGAGTTGAAGTTTCTTGAACTGTCATCACTGGCTGTAATAAATACCATGAAGCGTTTGACATTGCTCATTAAATGCAACACTTTAAATTTTAAAGTGTTGAAGTTACAGTGGCTAACGACGACGACGACGGGCTATAGTCATAGTAGTTCCCGCGATAAATATTTACCTACTGACTATAAATAATGTGGAATTTAAAGAATTCATGGATAATTTTCATATTCAGTTTTGACTTTTAGGTAACTTAAAGGAGTTCAATGTTTGTTTAAGCAATATATGTTTAAGCCGTCCGCACAATGCATGACTGAACAAGACCCGATGCAACTCGACCGTCGTGTTGTTAGTAATTGTAGACGACGGTTGAATAGTGTCGGGTCTTGTTCAATCGTGTTCCATCGTGGAGTGTGTCGCTGGCTTAAGACATTCTCATTGTCTTTTCACTGGAACAGGATGATAGGCCTACAGGAAGGAAATCAAGGCATTCTTCACTGACGTAGAACTGAATGTAAAGAATAAACCAATGAAACACAATTGAAGAGGAATGTTTCCAAAATGCAATCGGTGTTTACAAAACATGAGATAACCGTTGATCCCTGTTGCCCAGCTGTATATCATCCATGTTCACTTTATAAGTTTTCCAATGTGGGCTCAGAGCCTGTTAAGTTGAAACATTTGCTAATTTTACATCCACTGACATTATGACTGATCATTGTGAGCCATGCTGCACCTCTCTGTGGGTGAAAGTATTGGAAATTCTATCCAATCTATTCCCCCACCCTGTAAAATCCCAAGATCCTTTTTGTCATAAAATACCCATTAAGATACTGTTGTAACCTATTAATGAAACTGAACTGGTTTTTTTTGCTACTCTGACATCCATTGATGTTATGACTGATCGATGTGAGCCATGTTGCACCTCCCTGTGGTTGGAAGTATTGATTTCCTAGCCATTCCATCCCCCATCCTGTAAACTCGTCAGTGCCTTTTTGTCATAAAACACATATTAAGATAAAATTGTAACCTTTTCGTCAATTTAGGTTGGAATGTTGCTACTGTTTCATCCATCGACACTACTCAGTATGATTTTGAGCCATTTAGCATCTCTGTGTAGGTACACCTAATGATTTCGTAGATACAAATCTGCCATCCTGTCAAGTCGCGAGTACATTTTGCGTCAAAGGTAACGGAAACGTGTGGTAAAAAACAATATCCGCACACACAGAGATATGCCAAACGGTTCATAATGACCAGGAACAATGTCAGTAGATGTCACAATACGAAAGGAAACCAATATAATTTTTAAAGGGTTAACATTGTATTTTATTGTGTATATATATTTTTTAAATGCGCTCTCTTGACTTGACAGGGTTGGATAATGTTTTGGCCAGGAAATCAAAATTACCAGAAATAATGCCAACCCTGAGTGGTGCACACCAGTAAGATACATGCTGAAACGGAGCTCCCCGTTTAAACTGGCATACACTGATTAGATCTCGCTTGACTTTGGCACAGCTGACTGCGCGCTGCTACGGGTTCACCAAAGTCTTTCTACGGACGTGTTTTGAACGGATGATCTGTTATTCGAAATCCATTTGACAAACGCGGGCCATCTCCCATAACACGTAATGGTAATGCATTTGTGCAGTGTTGCATAGGCCG
Source organism: Lamellibrachia luymesi (assembly GCA_009193005.1). Lineage (NCBI taxonomy): Eukaryota > Metazoa > Annelida > Polychaeta > Sabellida > Siboglinidae > Lamellibrachia > Lamellibrachia luymesi. The sequence goes on from SDWI01000296.1 coordinate 34,657, forward strand.
CTATATATATTGTGTCAGCAGATCCGATATGCAGAAAGTCGAGTGACTGCTTGAACGGGGGAACCTGCTTCCAGAACATCTGCCACTGCACAGAGCTCTACGTCAGAGACCACTGCGAAACTGGTGAGAATATACCCGTTTTATGTGTTTAATAAACTTATGACTGTTGCCTCATTAAATAATACGGCACATTAAAATAAAAATGTCGGCGTTCGAGCGGTTACTTTCGTCACTTATAGTCTACTCGCTAGCACTGTGGTTCGTTTGTTAAAACAAATTGACTACTGAAACTGAAACTACTGTTTAGTCGAAAACGGAACAAAGAACACCAATGTGTGAGTATTGCTAGTTTCCCTCATATATACTTTATATTTAAATTTGTGTTTCGCTCTTTTTACCAGCATTCCGTTTCATCCTACGATTTTTATGCTAACTCCCTCATCACTAAACTAATTCGCCATGAATATTATTCGACGTCCTGTTGGCGGTTCCGGGAAAAACAAGAAGCCGTTATTTGTTGAAACCTATTATGAGGCGGTAACGATATTACATGGGCAATGTCGTCGATTCTCTGTCGTTTCTAATTTTTATTCGATAGACATAGAGTACGTCTCAATGAGTCCATGATTTTGTTTCGGTCGGCTTGCTTTATTATCACTTTGCAAACATGTCGCCATCCACTACCAGGTCAGTAGCGTGGTTTGTTTTGGTGGGTGCTTTTTGAGAGAGAGAGAGAGAGAGAGAGAGAGAGAGAGAGAGAGAG
>SDWI01000296.1:37805-65593 GCA_009193005.1 Lamellibrachia luymesi
GATAAGCCAATGACGTCCTTGTCCACTTGCCATATGGGTATTTTGGTGAAATCCCAGACAAACGAGAACGAAATATATTACAATAAGACCTAATCGTTCAGATTAGATTTTTTTGATGACTAAAGGAAAAATGTGCATTACTAAATCAGTGGACCGATGGGACACACAGTCTACATGACGGACATCTACGTTGGAAGTAGAAGGTAGATGCATGCCAACACCAGCGGCCCAGGTGTTAAGATCTTATGAGCTTTACTGTCATTAGTCGTGCACTAAGTGGGACGTCATTGCTGCACCATATTATACTGGTAGCAAACCGTTGGTAACGTGAGAAACTTTCATCATTGCATCATAACATGCTATCGCCCAAGACATCCAATTTAGTGCTTGTCAAATGTTGAAAGAAGAACACCTGCGCAGTTTGTATGCAAAATACTTCATTACTTTGCTGTCGTGTCGTTGGTAGGAACTGGGCGTTTGATGCGCACCCACGCCAATAATTACTGCATAATTTTGACACGTCTTCAACAGTCCTTTCACAATACCCATACAAGTAGCTCATTGTGTAAGCTGACGTTGTGTAGGGACGCCCTTATCAGAAGGTGAGAGAAAGCCCGTTCTCACTTGCAATACTGAAACAAATTTATGACTGCCGAAGACACAAATTCGCACCCAAAGCTATTGTAAATTAGGCGGGAAATTATAGATGATAAGTGCAGGCACCTTACATCTACAGGCAACGAGTGCTTCGTCTGCTTCATTTGTGAACAGGAATCACGACACAGTTGTCAGTGCCTTGATGGATGGGGAAAGGTGGATACCCAAACTCAGTCGGCACGTTAAACGGTTGGAGCAGTACAGCAGTAGGCCTATCTCAGATGCATATCATGATCAACCTGGGTTACTGCAGAGTAAAACAGTACTGTGTGAGAAACTGCAACGCATATTAACATTATCCATAGCAATCAAAAACAGAGTGCATGCTATCATAATACCAAAGTGCTTTATTTGTCAACATCACAACGATGTACACTCCTGGTTCTATAGTCGCAAGAAATATTAGGAAGGAAGTAGATTTATGGACAGTAAATAAAAATTCCCTGTGTCGTTCATGTTTCCATTTTGTTTACACCAGGCACTGAGTACACATGTTGGCTTATATTTCAACACTTTAGCACTACTCGCTGATTTATTAGCTAGTCTAATTGTCTTAATGCTAAATGGCAATGCCAATGGCGCCATGGCAGTGGCAGTGGCGTTTTCTAGAATCTGTTTTGATGGACCTGGTAAAATGTATTCGGGACAACGATTTATATATTACTATTTACTATTTCCACTGATACACGTACATTCACCCACAACGATTCCACACGAAAAACAAACTGGTTACGTAAACAGCCAGCGGTAGATCCAATATTACAGCATGACAATGTCAATTCAAAAGTTCTCAGTTAAATAGCGGTCAGCTGACGAGTCACGGCGCACCGTCCATTGAACGATAATCAGGCTCCCAATGTTCGCCGATAAATAGCGGTCAGTTGACGAGTTACGGCTCACCGCCCGTCACACAGTAATCAACATAGTCACAGGGTAATGCGAACTCCATTGTTCGCCTACGAATAGCGGTCAGTTGCCGCAATGGTAGTCTCGGTCACACACACAGATAATAACAATGTTTGTCTCACCCCAGGGTGCCTGTGATGCCCCGGCCCTCGGTATGCCTCACATTATCAGCGAGTTCATAGCGTCGTTCGCTGTGGTCGAACGAGTCAGCGTTACCTTCCGATCACAAACACTCGACCAGCCAGGCAGAGAGACGTCTTGCATTCAGCCAGCGAAGTGGCCCTTCAGATCAGAGGCCCTCGACCAGTCATGCAGAAAGGAATCCAGCATTTACGCCCTGACGTCTCAGACAGGCGAAGTGACGACTTGCGCTCTCGATCCAGAGACGCAGTCAAGCGACGCGCCGGCCGGCATAGCCTCCGGCGACATCACAGCTTTTAGATCTGCCTCCCTACATGTTCATTCGTGACTTTATATAAGCCAATCCCGGTCAAGCAGAGATACATAAATTATAAGGTAAAACAAGGTTATATATTTAAACACAATTGTGACCAAACCTGCAACATCAAACTAATTTAGTACATAGTATTGGCGTGATTGTAATTGTGCATAAGTGGCAGCATACATTTCTTCAAAGGGTCAAACATAACACTTAAAGTTCTTAGCCCCCGGTCCTCAGACATTTGTAAAAAAAATAAAAAATTCCGCACATTACTACAATCTATCTTAATCTGTAATTGAGGTAAACTATGAAAATTATACTATCTTACAATTACGCCATTTGACGTTGTATTTACTCTAGACACACCACACTTTAACCAGGTAAGTCACAGGTAAATACAGCACTGAAGAACATACCAAGGAAACGGTAACTGTCGATAACGTCGTAAGTGACACAACATATCCTAGAATTATTTCGTGCTTGAACTGTTACCCTTCCTTGCACACATATCGATGTCGACAGTGATGAACGCTTAAGACACTGATGTTGATCACAAAGTACGTTGAGAGTTCTGCTGACAATAGTGACGGTGGATGTACAGTCTGATTCGTGAGGCACAAAGTCGATCGCCTGTAGACATTATACATTCAAATTAGATTAATCGTCGTAGTATCGGACGCGGTGTTTCGAAGACGTTCCGTTTCTGCGGTGTCTCTTTTCAGTTTATACTTGTAAATTTGTAGTACTGGTCGTACAGATGTTGCCTTTGACACAGTTCACAATGTGTTGTATTTAATAGTAATAATAATAACAATGACAATAACATGTATAACATATATTGTAATAATTGTCGTTAAATACATTTTTAAACTAACGAAAATGGAAAGGTTAACAGCAATTCTCGTCCTTACATAATACATGCAGTGTTTATTTAAAACACGCCGTGTTTACGGAGAAAACCAGCTGTAATTCCCTAACTTGTTATACTTCATGAAAACAGTGCGTCGACTTGCATTAGCTAGTGTGGCATACTGCCCGACTTTCTTCAGTGACGTACTAAGTTAACTACTAACTGACTTAGAGAAACCAAACCTAAAACGTACACATATAATATTCAACAAATGCATATTTCGTGTTTTCATCTCATGATTGCAATTAGATAAATAATTGTATTATATATTATAACTTCTTTCCCGGAGAACACGAGGAGCGGCAAATACTAATTTGTGACATTGAATCCATACAGGTACATCCAATGCACGCCACGCGGCATATGTTATTACTAGCAAAAATTTCCTTCCTTCGGACGGGATAACTTGGTCGTTCGAAAGTGACCGTCACAATAACAATATTTAGAATATTTCGCAGAAATATCCATTTATGCCTAAGTACTTGGTGATGCCAGATAATATCTTGATGGCTTCTGGGAATCAAACTCTCGAAACTGCGACATAATACAGGCAATTATATTAATGTTTAACGACGACTTGCCCTTGTATTACTGGAGTTGGGACAATCGAAGAAAAAACGCATGACGTTGTCAACAATCTACGTAGTTGTTCCAATAGCGTTGCGGACAGTTGTACGTAATAACTACAAAGGGTAATTCGATTGTTTGTAGAAAGGGTAACAGCGGGGTGAATTAAAAAAAAATAAAACAGAGCAGATCTGACAGTGGTGTCATATATGAACCCCTGTCAGTTTGGCGCCCATGATGCAAAGCGTCTAGGAGGAGAAGCATAGCAAACATGCGAACATACACTTGCCCGATCATAGTAAAATTAGTAGCAGCAGCAGTAGCAGTAGCAGAAGCAGACGCTGTAGCAGCAGCGACAATGGCAGCGATAGCGGTATCGGTAGCAGTAACGGTAGCCGTGAAGGTAGCAGCGGCTGCAACGGTTGCAGCGGCAGCGGCAGTAGCAGTAGCAGTAGCAGTAGTAGTAGTCGGAGCACCGGAGGAGAATATTTTTAGAAACGAAAACTAAGACGAACTCTCGCGTTGCTGGCGATTTAAGTCGAACGTCGAATAATTAGAATAGCGGCGTCAGGAACGCTCAGACCCTTAAACACACCTGATACCTACTCCATCAATTCCTGAATGTTAACTCCCTAACCAAATAAGCTATTTGACGCATCATATTTCATTAGCCACTCAAACCACGTGTTCGCAAACCCTTCCGATTGTTAGAAATATTCTCTATCGAATTTTACTGAACTAATAATCGTAATGATTTTGTAGTGGAATTATGATTCGTCATGTGTCGAATTTGAATGAAGTAGATAATCCAAGCGGATTGGTGTCAATTTATGTACTACTGCTAGTATTGTCAATAATATAAAGTAGTTTGTAACTATGTATGTATGTATGTATGTATGTATGTATGTATGTATGTATGTATGTATGTATGTATGTATGTATGTATGTATGTATGTATGTATGTATGCATGTATGTATGTATGTATGTATATATGTATGTATGTTCCCTCGTATCTGCATCAGTTTCTCGTGTATGGGGCTGACATTTTGTAGGCGTGCCCGGGGACCATATTAGTGGTTCGTGCATTAAATAATATATGAAAGTCCCCGGATGTGGGGTATTACGTCAAAGGAACCAAAGTGGACGTTTGACGAATGTGACGTCACTCAGAACAATATGCAATTGCAAATGTTTTCATGCGAACGCTACCTGAAACAGGCAGTTGTACGTGATTTTTTGTGGCGCGAAGATGCCATTGCCACTGGCATTGCAAGTACCATAAGCTCTTGGAGTGGTTGCCTTTCGCCTAGTTGTGCACATAAGACACACTACGCTAAGTCAAGTTTTCGTGAATATTGAAGAGTATGTTGTTGGTGTAGCGCGGAATGTAATTTTCGAATGTGTCCCTTACAATTTCACTACATCAAATGAGCGAAATGCTAGTAAATAATGTTTGTTAACTACCGGTATCATTATATTAGGCATGCTAACGGGAATACACAAAATATAATGTAATGTATTACCGATCTAGAAATCGAAAATTGCGAAATATTCCTAAATGGACTGCGCCACTACGAAAAATTAGTTTTGATTTTTTTTCTATCATTATCTTTTCAAAATGATGTACGAGCCGACGTAGATCATAGTCTAAATGTTGGTACGGTGTAGGTACTTGACTATGGAAACAAAATGGCATCCTCTTAGATAATGTTGCAGATTACGAAACGAACGTATTGTTGAGGACATCCCGACTCAAACAGAAACAGCATAGATTATCAAATGCGATGGCATCGTCTTAATGAAAGTGTCAGCGAAATCCCAAGCAAACGAGAATGGATTATAAATATTCTTTTTCTTCCGCCCTGGTCCTTTGAGGGGTGATGGTCACATCACGTATTATGTTCCGCCCTGGTCATTTGAGGGGTGATGGTCACATCACGTATTATGTTAGGCCCTGGTCCTTTGAGGGGTGATGGTCACATCACGTATTATATTCCGCCCTTCCAACGAGTTGTCTCCATTCATCGCCATCTTCTGCCATACTCTTCCAGCATCTTCCTTCTGTCTTCTCTTTTCACATTTTATACATTGTAGTTTCTGCTCCCCTGTCTCTGCCAGCGGGACTGGTTTCAACCCATACACACAAGCTCGTACTACGCAGGGTTTCAACCCTTTTCCATTTAGCTGTTTTGTCAACTTTGTTTCCCAGATAATACCGTCCACCCTCGTCCACGCTGCTGTTCCTGCTTGCAATTTCTCTGTATCTCTTTGCTACTTCATCCATCCTCATAAACTGTTCCGGCCAAGTATACAAATATGTCCTCTTGAATAATGGCTTTTCCGCAAACACTATACGCAGGCCCACCACCTGTTCACCTATCATTCGATCTTCTGAAGATTCAGTTGGAAGCCATGTTTTCTGAATATGTTATTCCATTCTGGCAATGTCTGTAGTTCCTCCTTGCCATCTGCCATCAATGTTAGGTCGTCAACATACAGTATATTTTCAGTACTTCATGTTCAGACAGGTTTCCACTGATCAGGTTCGTCACCATCTTGAAACACAGGGGCATCAAAGCACTTCTCTGTCCGAGGCCCACGTCTACTACAAACTGTTCCCCAACGGTCATCACCGCTGCTGGCTCCTCGTACATTGCCTCCACGCCACCATAGTATTTTTAATATAACACATAATTTATCGGATTAGAAGTTTTTGATGATTAAAGTAAACCTTTTTTATACCTTGCTGATGCTTAATTTATAGTAAAACTCTGAGCTCGTTTGCTACGGAAAGGCACATTGATAACAAGTAATTGTAGGAAAACGTTAGTTTTTGTTAACTCTTAAATTAGTTTTTGTTAACTCTTAAGTTAATTGCCCCCAAGATATGCAATTTGTTTCCCTCTAAGTGCTCAGAAGAAGCAAAGTTCAGCACGCTGAAAGATAAATGCTACTACTACTATGCACATGTAGATATAATCATGTGTGAACCCATGAGCGGCGTCTATGCCCGACGTCACCGGCGATAATAAGAATAGGGAAGTAAAAACCCCCTGGACGCTCAGTGCATAGAAATAAGATCTACCAACACTTGCATGGAAATAAGCCTGCTTGTATTAATAATTTTTTTAAACGGCTAATATGCGTGATATGGGCGTATTTACCGTGTGATAGCGTGATATGGAAGCCAAATGCGTACGACTTGGTAGCTCTGGGTTATACCTACGCCGTGCGAACCTGTATGTTAATTCCTTAACCAAATAAGCCACTTGACGCATCTCATTCAATTAACCATTCAACTGACTGAATAAGATTCCCCAACTGTAGGCGTACCACGTGTTTGCAAACCCGACCTATTGCCCTCTATCAAATTTTACTGAATTGGATAATCCTAGCGGCTTCATGATGACATGATGACTCGTCCGCTATGATAGTATGTTGAAGTAGAAAATCCCAGCGGGTTGTGGTAAATTTATATCATAGTTCTACCCAAACTCCCCGATAGTGGCGCCACAAATTTATTATAAATTCAAGATGNAACAAATCTTGAAGCAAGGTAGATGAATACCAACATCAGCGACCCAGGCATACAGCCGAGATCTAATGAGCTTTACTATCGTTAGTTGTGTACTAGACGGAACGTCAATGCTTTTACGGTATTATTCTAGTAGCAAACCGTTCGAAGCGTGATAAACATTCAGAATGCGTCGTCACATGTTATCGCCCAAGACATCCAAATTAGGGCTTGTACATTTTTTTAAGAAGAACACCTACGCAGTTTGTATACAAAAGATTTGAATAATGTTTTGTTGTTTTTTTGGTTTAAAGGTGGGTATGAACTGGGCGTTTGGTGCACACCCACGACAATAATTATTGCCTAATTTTTACACGGCATTTTACACAACATTCCTTTTACAATGCCCAAATAAATCGCTCATTGTGTAAGCTGACATTGTGTAGAGACGCCCATCTCAGCAGGAGAGAGAGAAAGCCAGTTCTCACGCGCAAAACTGTATGACTGCCGTAGATACTGTCAAATTAGAACGCAAAAGTATTTTTTAATTAGGCGTTGAATTGCTTCTGTCTGTCTGTCTGTATGTCTGTCTGTCTGTCTGTCTGTCTGTCTGTCTGTCTGTCTGTCTGTCTCTCTCTCTCTCTCTCTCTCTCTCTCTCTCTCTCTCTCTCTGTCTCTGTTTCTCTCTCCCTCTCTCTCACGCACATGCACACGCACACGCACACGATCCTTATTAAAGTTGCAACATTAGATCGGATTGAAACTTCACCACATTATAAATGTGGTCCATATAAATAATTTGCAAAAATAACAATTAGGGTTGACATCCACATTCAAGAGATATAATAAGAGCAATTGTTTTATAATTTTGTTGATAAAAATCGTCCTAGCAATGTTTTCAGCTTTCCAAAAGGTCACCAGATTTCATCAGAATAATAACCTGGACATGCTATGTCACATAACGTTAACAATATTGAAGTTAAGGTTAGAATTGTTGAGTTGTGAAAATAAAAAATATGAAAATTGCAACAACAAAAATCGTCCTAGCTATTTCTTTAACGTTGATAACTATATCAGATATCATCATTAAAATTACGTAGAGGTGCTACGTCACATATTATCATTAAAATGGTGATGTTGACATTAACGTTATTTAATGGTGACAATTCAAAATATTGAAATTGCAAACAAATAAATTTAAATTAATTTTCATAACTTTTTTCTCAAAATTGCCATGTTCATTTTAATTTCATTTAAAACATGAACACATTGTTTGATATCGGGGTCTGCTACAAATTCCTTTAACATTTTATCGTTTTAATCACCANAATAACAATTAGGGTCACCAGATTTCATCAGAATAATAACCTATGCCCCTTAAGTTAACAATATTGAGGTTAAGGTTAGAATTGTTGAGTTGTGAAAATAAAAAATATGAAAATTGCACACACAAAAATCGTCCTAGCTATTTCTTTAACGTTGATAACTATATCAGATATCATCATTATGATTACGTAGAGGTGCTACGTCACATACCATTAAAATGGTGATGTTGACATTAACGTTATTTAATGGTGACAATTCAAAATATTGAAATTGCAAACAAATAAATTTAAATTAATTTTCATAACTTTTTTCTCAAAATTGCCATGTTCATTTTAATTTCATTTAAAACATGAACACATTGTTTGATATCGGGGTCTGCTACAAATTCCTTTAACATTTTATCGTTTTAATCACCAAATTATTTGACATAGATACAACCCATCATGTACATTAGCTTTGACGGCCATTTATCATTTAGTGATAATCCTCCTGGATCTATCTACTTGACATTTTCAATTAACACGATTATCCTTACTTATGTTTTGAGACAACTACATCCAATGGATAAATTAATTTTAGATCATCAATTGGAACCAAGCGAAATAAAATTGTGCTCGAATAACGCAAAAAGGTTGTCAGCGTCTCTGATGTATGCTGATTTATGGAAAGTAAATGTTTACACTGATTACTTATGATGTCTTGCTAAATTTATATTTTATGAAAAATCCTATGTTGTAAAAGCTGGATAAAAGTATTTCAACAACGTTGCTATACATGTTAAAAGAAATGTTGCACAACGTGCATTACATAACATAATTATTTTTATTGTTTTATATTGTATGCAATAATGTAGTAATGAGACTAGTTAACAACATTTAAACTTTTTGTGTGTCACTGAAACCAACTTTAGGGTGTATGCTCAAAAGCGTACCGCGCCATGGTAACGGTGTTGACGGTAAAGGTGTTGGCTTTGTTACTATCCATTGCTTGTAAAACCAAGACGCTTTATCATGGGCTGTCTAATCCTATTTTCGATTTTTACAAATAAATGCACTTGACATGCTAAATGTTGGTCACGGTGTTGATTTTCGATATGCATACGATGAACAACTACGTTTCTTATCAGATTATTTCGCAAACTGCATATGTCAGTAAGTAGAATGTTTTGACAGCACAATGATGTTAAGAAAACGATCGCGCCGCACAATGAACGGTTTACTATTAATGTGTGAGTTTTGTGTTGTTTCGTGCATGTCGTTAACGGTGTTTTAAAAATTCTTTGGGACAAATCAAACATGGGTAATGTCCTAATAAAGAAGCGTTACAGAGGAAAACTAAAAACATGCAAACATAACTGGTACATTAAACTAAGAATATCATGTTAACTTAATTCGATTATTTTGTAAATAATATTACTACAGAAGCGTTTTCAGCGCGGAAATTCAGCAGGGACAGGCTATTTGGCCTACTGGTCATTACAAATTATCTCCCTACAAAAACTGCCTCAACTGTATAGTACTGTTTCTGTTCTGCAACAAATCGTGTTGTTGATGGATAACAAATATAACTTTTGCAGACATTCTTTTACCTCGGTTCGGTCATCAATTGATTGTCTAAAAGTTTAAATACTCGTCAACGATGTCAAATGTATTTCCGTATGACAGATGCTTCTTAGGTTGGACGTAAAAACGAACACCCTTGATGTTTTATTCTATATCTTATTGTGATTTATGCATCAGGCTAGAATCCATATTTTGTCAACAGATCCAACATGCAGCAAGTCGAGTGACTGTCTGAACGGGGGAACCTGCTTCCAGAACGTCTGTTATTGCAGAGATTTCTACACAGGAGACCACTGCGAAACTTGTGAGAAGAATGTTTAATATAATATATGTATTTAATAAACGTATCAACGTATAAACGTTTATAATATATTATGCAATAATTATAGCTGATGAGCTGCTGCGTGCTAAAAACCGAAACGTCAGAAAGTATTATCGCAGGTAAAACTGTTAACGAGAAAAACTAGTGCAAAAAGGCAAAGTGACACATCAAAAGATGTGTATGAAGTATAATTAAATAAACGTGTTCAGTGAAAATATCATGATTATTAAGTTAACGATGAATTTGTACTATGTAAAATAAGATTTGGCCCCAATCAGAATAAGCGAATTTGCAATCGTAGCAGAAATTAGGCCAACATCCATTTAAAATGTAGACAATCAGGTCATGTGAATTGAACACAGACACTTCACTTATTGCAGCGTTCCAGTGTAAGACAGACGTTGATTGTCTCAATAATGGCAAATGCACCAAATGTGCTCCGGGCTTCAAATCGACCTGCGACTGCACTTTGGGCTACATCGGCGCCATCTGTGGTAGGTAGCGACCTCTTGTGATCATTTGTGAAACAGCGCTGTCTTTCATTTGTCTCGCTAAGAGACAATCGAACCATATGTCTACGGGTGTCTTGATTGTGCATGCTACATGACAGTCAACGACAACGACAATACTAGTACTTTTTTGTAACTGGTATATTTATGTGGAATGGAAAATTGGTAGTGTTGATTTAACAAGATTTAGCAATATTGCCATCCTAAACTACAAGATGGCAAGTGGACAAGGAAGCCATTGGATTGTCGATAGTCCGACAGATTTATCATCTATGTATAGCCCGCCCTTATCAGATATCTGTCGATTCTATTTTTAAACATATTCACACTACTACCGTTAACACAATCATTTGACAGTTTGTTCCATGCATGTGTCACCCTCTGTGAGAATGAATTCTTTATCGAATCCAACCTATACTGTTCCTTAGCTAATGCTGCTTTGTGTTCTCTGGTTCTACTGCCTTCCTTAAGTGTGAATAACATATTCCTATCAATATCCTCATAACCATTCACTATTTTAAACACTTGTATTTGGTCTGCTCTTAGTCTGCTGGTCTCTAGAGCTGTCAAACCACATTCTAACAAGCTGCTTTCATAGATAAGGTCTCTCAATTGTGGAATCATTTTAGTTGCTCTTCGTTGTATTCTAGCTTGTCTATGTCCTTCTTACGATACGGCCTCCATGCTTGTATACAATATTCCTAATGCAGTTTAACTATTGTTTTGTACAGGGGTACAATTACCTGTTTCTCCTTATATGTGATAGTTCTCCTTATTAGCCCTAAAATGTTACTTTTAATTTAAGTAATAATCTTTGATGTGGCACTTTATCGAAAGCTTTCTGACAATATAAGTAGACAACATCCATTGGTGACCCATCATCGACCCACTTTGTAATTTCTTCCAAAACATATAAGAGATTGGTTAGACATGGCCTTGCTTTAGGAACCCATGTTGAGATGTATTTATTAATTTATGTTTTAAAAGTAATTCTACCATAAGGTATCTAATTAATGTTTCGAATAATTTGCATACAACTGATGTTAAACTCACTGGTCTGTAATTTTCTGACTTTTTCCTCGATACCATCTTAACTAATGGGGTAATGTTTGTTTCTTTCCATTCTGAAGTAACTATTTCTTTTTAGTGACATGATAAACAGTTTTGCAAGTGGTGTACTAATTTTATCATAAATTTCCTTTAGCAATTGTGGTGGTATCTCATCAACTCCAGGTGATTTATTATTTTTCATGTTCTTAATTTTCTTTGCTATAATTTCAGGAGTTACAAATAACTGCCCTAAATGAACTGATTTGTCTCCCTCAAATTTGGTAAATGGAAATGGAAGTGAGCTAATATATTTTATAGTAAAACCGGGCTGAAATACTCATTCAGGACCACTGACCTCTCCCGTTTGAAACCCTTCAGAATTTATGTTTCCACTGTTGATTTCCAGTGGCCCGTCCTTATCTCGAACTTTCTGTTTACTCATTATATAAGCATAGAACCTCTTGCTGTCATTTTTTATATTACCTGCCAATTCTTTTTTCAAAGGTTGTTTTGGATTTTTATTTCAGTTGTATGCATATTAAGTGCATCTAGTTTGTGTAGGTTAAGTGCCTCTAATTTGTATAGTCTTAGACATTTCCAGTACTGAAATATGTTTGTGAGCAATTTTTCTAATAGCCTTTTTTGGTGTTTCTTCCTGGACCTTTTCCCTTGTTTTCTTAATGGAACAAATCTCTCAGTAATGCCCTCAATTTCATTAAACAAGTTCACCATTATGTTGCCGTCTTATTCTTCAGCAAGTTATTCCAATCTATATTTGCCAGATGTGTTCTCATCTCTTTATATTTGCCTTTGTTGAAGTTCCTCCTTCATCATTTTGTATCCCCTGTTTTAATTTTATATTGAAATGGATCTGGTTATGATCACTTGAACCCAAAGATTCCTGTACCTTAACATTGTCAACTAATACATTTTGAGAAGCAAGTGTAATGTGCTGTAAAGGGTGAGTTTTACACATTCTTCCTTCCTGTCCTCCCTTATAGCCTTTCGTAGTTTTACATATTCATCTTGTCCTATGTTTGAACTACGATAAACTACTCCAATTGTTAATGTTGAGTTATTGGTAACTATGTTACACCAACTGCCATCATAATGTCTAACTCGCTTTTTAATTTACTATTACTTTCCTGGCATTTAAGCATACACATTTAGGTTCATTTTCCAATATTACTTGTGAACATTTCTTTGGATACATGTGCTTTTGTACTCCTTTGAGTTTTGTCTGTCAGTTCCCCTGCGTATCTATTTTAAATAATTTACGGTACTTGTGCCCTCGTCGACAAACTGACATCCAAGAACTGCAGCACCCATCACAATCACATTAAGTCCACCTTTCATAAAAAGTAATCTCTTCCCACAAAGTTTAACCACATGTCTACGAAGCCTACTCCCTCCACCATTCGTACCTTTTGTACTTGAGTGTTGATCGCCACCCCCTACAGTTCTTGTGTTCCTCATCCCTGCCTCACATTATTGGTAATATCCCCGACAACACAATCTGTCCAATCCGTGCCTCTTTAAGAGTCTTGACCAACATTTTGTACCTACCAACGATGGATGACGTTCCCTCCTTTTCGGAATTGTTCGTTCCCACATGCAGGAGAACAGCACCTCCCGTGCCACCACCCATGACTTGTCCTGCCTTCTTCACATTTCAAATTCCCCGGGGATGGGGTATTACGTCAAAGGAACCAATGTGGACGTTTGACGTAAATTACGCAACTCATGGATAAGGCCATTTCTACCTTCATGCAATTCTACAAAACATGCGTCAGATAGTCAACATTTGATTTTCAAATGATTGTATGTTTGCACTATTTAACACATTCGCATAACATTTTAAGCAATTCTCATTTTCATTACTGAATATTATCCGCTTATAAAATTCATAAACATATATGATGGATTGTCACCCAATGTTTGGGAAACTTGTATATTTGATTTTGCAAATATTAAGGTACTAAAGTATCGATAAAGATTATAATTATAATGTATAATTATAATGTTATGTCTTCATGTTGTTTGCAGCTTTGATGTACAATTGCGACACACGGAATCCCTGCTTCGACGAGAACACGAGTACCCATGGTTTATATTTTGAAGCACCAAATCCACACAGCTACATCCAGTGTGATAACAACAAAAGATGTTTTCCTAAGTCATGTGGAGTTGTGCTGGTGTATAAACCGGCCACTCACGTTTGCGGCTACGCAAAGTGACAACACCAACACAGATCAACGACGGAATACGCTTTTCCTTGACACAGTGCAGGTCAGCGTGTCGATAACGGTGTATGTGACTCAACAAATCCTAGAGTTGTTTCGTACTTGAACGGTTTCCCTTCCTTGCCCAATTATCGACGTCGACAGCGATTATCCAAGTTAGGACTTTGATGTTTATTACAAAGGACGTTGAGAGTTCACCAAATCCACAAAACTACATCCAGTGTGATAACAACGGCAGATGTTTTCCTAAGTCATGTGTAAATGGAATGGTGCATAAACCGGCCTTTCGCAGTTGCGGCTTCACAAAGTGAAAACACCAACGCAGTTTAACGGCTGAATACGCCAGTCAGTGATACATCGATAACGTAGTATGTGACTCAACATATCCCATGTCATGTAGCATTTATATCTTTATATCATATCTTTTGTATTTTTTATATTTATTAGTTAATAATTTTACCACCATTTATAACATTCATTATAATAATTTTCATTAAATTAATTAAAAGGTGAAAATTAAACAACGCTTGCTACTTTGTGCATTATATAAAAATATAAATACAAACAATTATAAGACATGTGTAATGCGCCTTTTCTCCGCTCATACGCGCCAACAGTGTTAACATAATAAATACAATAAGTTTAATATTAGTAAAAAAAAGGTAAAATATGTTACACAAATTAATATCATTAAATGTCACTTCTACTTCTACAATAATGTTATAAAGACCGTACGAAAAATGTGTTAGCTGACACATTTTTCGTACATCTTTATATGTATATATTTTCTATTTTAACACGCAGTCAACGAGACGATTATTAGAACTTATGCAATTCATTGTATTCTTAAAATTCATATCATATAAGATATAATGTATTACACCAAAAACTATAATATTATATACAGTTGAATAATTTAAATAAATTAAATTACAGTTAGCATAATATATTGTTTCTATTTTTCAGATTTCCAAGCGTTTCCCCTCATGAGGGGAATTCTCCCCAGTTTTTTCTTTAATTAAATCAAATTGTTTCTTCAGATCAGAGTGTTTCTTCAGATCAGTTTGAATGTGAAGCATATCTTTTATTCACACCTGCTCACTGTACGAAACAGACAGTCAGTGTACAACACAATCTAGTTAAACTTAGCATCCCGTTGGTGACAAGTACAGGAATAACAAACCCTTAAATTGAAGGCTAATCCATTACTAGCTAGAACTGAGTAGATATGGCGTGTCACTTCAGTCACCGAAATCACCAAGCCGAAACAATATGTAAGTTGGGCCGAATTTTCCAGGGGTCGAAACTACCACCACCCGTCAGCGCAACTCCTGATATTGCTTATGTTTATTTTATGTCCAAACCATGAAAACGACCACCTAGAGCGGCCAAATTTATTCTCATATATTTACCGTACATACACATGTCACGTGGTCAAAAATTACTCTTACTTCTATGTAACGAAAAAAAATGACGAAAACAAAAGCTAGCTGTATCTTCTACGCCTAGCTCTGCGAAGCTAGGCATATAACTAGGCATGGAGGTTTCGTTTATTTTGATCTTTATTTGGAAGTAAGAGTAATGTTTGCCCACGTCACATGTGTGTGCGTATGGTAGCTATATGAAGAGAAGTTTGGCAGCTCTGTGTGGTCGTTTTCATGGTTCGGCCAGAAAGTAAAAAGTTCGAAGTCAAAGGCTACTGACGTCGCTAAACTGCTCCGAAAGAGCCGAAATCGAAGATGATTCTGCGGTATTACTAGATGCTAGCATTTCGAAATCGTTACATTATACGTTTTATTCTGGAAAATTTACATCGCCATCACTCGCTTTAGTAAAGCGAGTGAAACTATGCTGATGCACTGCATAGAAATCACTGACTGAATGTGAACCCGTTATCATCAATGACGTCACAAAACTACGTGATCGCTCATCTCATTAACTTTTCGAGTTAGACGCATTAAACATCTACTTTTAGCCATAAATAATGTTTTCCTAATTATTTTATTTTGGCATGTAGTACATACAATACTAAACGTTGTGCACACACAGAAAACGCATTTTAGCTAATGCCTTGTTGTTTGTCCCTTTAATAGTGACGACATATACACGGGGCGATATAGTGCACAATGCGATGAAATAGTAGTAGGAACTTGAATTCAATGCTTTGACGAATAGACAGACAGTGCAGAGCAAACAAAACAGGAGTGATGTGCTCTCGTTTGTGGGTTCCGCGCTGCTGAATTTGTTTAACCGACCAACACAAACATTACATGATGGACATGAAATATTGACTAATTTTTATAGTTGCAGAAATGCTGTTTCATGACGACACCTTTAGAACGTAACAGTAACTTTGACGTTGTATATTTCAATAAACCGTTGATTAAAGCGTCATTGTTTGGTACGAAACGGTCGCAATGGTGAGTTCCAGTTGTTCTCTGGCAGACATGTATAATCGTTTTAGAATCAGATGTACCCACAAACCAACTGTTTAGAACACCATTTTACCTTAGGATAATTTAAAAAAACATCTTGCATTTTCCCTTTGGAATCCTCTGGAACGCCTTCGTACGTGCGTGTCAGAGAGCGGGAGTGCGTGTGATAGAGTGTGTGGCCACGCTCGCATTCATACTCAAATAAAACAACCATGAAAAACATGGCGTGTTAGAGCCGCCTTTATTGACAGTACAGGTTAAAAGCATATGTCCATGAAATTGAAACGAATCTGTGAAATGTAGCTAAAGTTAGTTCACAACAATAGTAATCTGAACATCATTGTTTAATAATACAGATGTGCAATTATTTAAAATTTAATGTTCATATTTTGACAACTATCCGATAAATTAATCAACTAATCGTCTTCTGTCAGAGGGACGCTGCGTGTCTCTTTAGAGTCCTGCAGCAGGCATGGTTCCAGCGAATCATGTATCGGGGTTATAAGAGAAGCATCTATAATCGCAGGAGCGCGGCGAATGTACGTCAACGTCGCTGGAAAGAATGCCAAACAAATATGAACGTGCGTTTGTTTTTACCCATCGGTGACGTCATCGTACACAATATATGCATCTAACTATATTCGAGCTAGTGTATGTATGTTTGTATGTGGATATGTTAACTACCAAGTTATCCCGTCCTGTGGACGTACATTTTTGTTAATATGTATAATTGAAACAATGAGTTACTTGACTTGATCGCGTAGATTGTGTGCGTCAGGTACCAAACAACAGTCAGCCGAAACATTTTAAAAGTACCTTCTCTTCTTGCCAACGTAGAACAGTTCACGTACTTATAGCTGCAACAATGCATACTAACCGGTAAAACTACATAAATGCGATTCATTCTAACCAGCAAAGACCCGATCCAGCGCTACAACACCCACTTCCACGCTACAACACCCACTTCCACGCTACAACACCCACTTCCACGCTACAACACCCACTTCCACGCACGAATAATCACAACATTCTTGTCACATTTCATAAAGTGTCATAAGCTGTATCGGTAAGTCATCCCCCAGGCATTACGCCTTAGGAAGCCATGAAGGCTTATATGGCCAGTGCTTAAACCTGGTTTCTGTAGTGCGAAGCAACTTAGAGTGCAGTTATACTGACTCTCCTGGACGGGACACTAGTCCATCGCAGGTACCTTCCAAACAGTACTGTTTGTACTCATTTGCAGCTGAGAAGACTGAGGCAAAGTAGGGTAAACGAAATTGCCTAAGCTTCGAAAACGAACCGTGCCCAGGGTCTTGAACTCACAACCCTCGAATTTAGAGTCCAAAACTTTAACCACTAGGCCACGGCTGCCCCCTGTATTGGAATGTACCAAAAGTAATGGAATACTTACGATTTAAAACCACCATTTCTTGTGTTTCACTTTATCGAACATGTTGCCGGAGGTTCTCGGCACGCGCGATGTCAAATGTGTACAATTATATATATTTAATGCTTGTCAATATAGCTTTTAAGCGTATTGATAGCAATAACGTTAGGCACAATATCTGAACTCTGCTCTCCTCTGAAACGTAATCATAATTGTGTCGGATATTTGTTTTTATATATTTAACACCTTCGCAGTATAAACATAAATTGTTATTGCCACTATAAGACAATACAAAACAATACAGTGCATCTGACACTTTATTCACACTGCATATAAATGTCACAATGGTAGGATATATTTACGTTACGTCTTAGAGCATAGGACGTTTATTTATTTTGGAAAAAAATATATGTGCCTTATTTTGACATATCATTGTTTCTAATTACATCGAGTCAGAATGGTAATGTTTTTGTAAACATTTTCAAAATATGTATTTCCTTTGTATATACTTATTTGCCCATACCCAATATTAGGCTCCTTTGTATTACAATTTGTTTCATACCTTAATCGACATATGTTTGTATACTGTATTTGAAATATAATTAATCCATAAATAATCCATGACATGTTTATCGTTGCCATATCTAGAGTGCTATTGATAATATATGGCAGACAGTACGTTGCACAGTACATTGCACATTCGTATTTACACTCCACATGTAATGTGAAGGCTTCGTATATTATCTTATGAATATTTATATTTTAGAAACACCCACCTAGCCCAAAATCACTGGCCTCATCCGAGACAAAAGAGGTTTCTCAATATTTCTCCTGTATATAATTATACAAATTTAGAACTAGAGATATATTCGTGGGTTGTGTCTACAAATTTACTGAAGTAACAAGTAGTTAATTCAACTTAATCATAATAGCCTTTTTAGAGATGTTTCGCTTAGACATTTTGGCTTATTTGTTTACTATTTTTAGCGATACAGTAAAAACAACAAGGTTAATTGGACACCCTTTGGTATAATTGCTGTGATTCTATTCTTCCATTGATACAGTTGACGTCCACTGTTCTTTACAACGATTTGCTACATTGAATGTATTTGCATTACTAATATATCGGTTGATTAAAAAATATCCTTAAAAAACAAGTTACATTCGGTCATCTCTTAATATTTTCGAAATAAAACTTGGTAGTTTTGCGACACATCTACAGACCGCTTTACTACAATTAACGACAATTCACATTTGAAGATTACATGGTTTCCCGTTGTTTAATTGTCGGTCAAATTACGCAATAACTGATGGTGTACGTACTACAGCAATACCCTCCAATTAGCTGCGAAGTAATTGTTCTACTGTTTCTGTTCCACATGTTTCAAGAGTTGTTTACCTGATCACCATCACCCTTGTATTTCGCCATTTTCAGAAAGACAGGTTCANGTGGGTTTCTTCATTGACTGACCAGCTGTACTTCTGGGGGTGGGTCTGATTCAAAGAACCAAGGAACGCGTTGACTTCTTTCTTGAAATAGTTTACCTCCCTAAATGTAACGGTTTCTTCTATTGTTTTGACAGTTCTCCTCTGGATGACATCAAATCTAGTGATATTTCAGAGGCCGCCATCCAAGCAAAGGAGACATATTCCATTTTGGATCTCACCGTGCTCTTGTACTTCATATTCCACTGGTTTGGGTTGATGTATGATTAAACTCTTTTCAGGAATCCAAACCGCATTCCTGCGTCCTTGGCCATCTTGTCTACTAAATGTGTCCAGAACACTTCTGCCAAGATAGAGATTCCCAAGAGTTCCACTTCTTCCATTTCATACAAAATAGTGTTCATAAATGTCAGTGTCAGTCATATCATCCATGAACGGGATTGGTCCTAGAATGAATCTTGAATGTTGAACAATGAATGTAGCTGTTGAACAATGTGTGCTAAGGCATCGCCTGCATAGTGGCAAGCTCTGAAACCAATCTGGTTGCCTGAAATCAGACTTAGCCTACACACATACTTCCAGATGGATCATTTAAAATCTTTCCCTCACTTTGCTGATGATGCTGAGCAGTGCCCCTGGTAAATCTGGTAAATAGTTGTGCGGATCATGCTAATATTTAACAGTATTTCTTCGTAACAAATTGGGGGCGGATCGCTAGCCATATTAGAGTTGAAGTCAGTATGCAAGGACATTATCTCACTAAGTATTGCATACGATCCAATAACAAGCTGAAAATCACAGTCCAACCGTGCTGAGACAAAGGTATTTTTCCAACTCCAAGACCACCTCCTCAGAGAAGCTCTCTTTGGGTTTGAGATGTTTGGCCGTTGGATCGTAGACAATCTCCTCACCTAACAGTGAGAGCATTCTTCACCGAGATGTATCGGCCGTTGAGCCACAGGAGGTCAGAAGCAAGCAACTAGCCACTATGCTACACTACAGCATTAGCAGTATAAGGCACATCATACAACTCGTGTGCCTTCCCATATTCCTTTTTTCAGGTGGTTTCTTGTTGTAGTGTTCTTGTTGGCGGCATGATCGAAATATATCCATATCCTTGTAGATATTATTGATTTTATTGGCTGCTGTTTGACAAGTATGCAGTATGCAGTATATGTAGTGAAGTATGCAGTATAAGAATGATTTTCAAAAACAAAACTCGTACATTCCGAGAATAGGTTGTTGGTGTAGCAATTTCGCTTTTGATAGGTATATGATGAAACATTTGCTGCGCTGTTGTGGAATATTGTGCTCTTTCAGCACCGACGTAGGTGAGACATAAATCATTTGCAGTGCTTTTGTGGAAGATTGTGCTATTTATGCACCAATAAAATGGGGCGGTCGAGAAGCGAGCCTATAATGTCACACGGTCATCAATCTGGACTTTTGAGGAATACACAACAGGTTTTTTGGGAAAACTTTATGAGAAGCAGGCTCCATCTAATCGGAAAAGGAGTAGCAATTATTTGCAGATATACTCTTGAGATAATTTTACAGTGGCATGGGTAGCATACTTTATTTAAAGGTTCCTCCGCAATTCTTTTTTTGCGTTAGTCTCATTTCAGATTAATTTTGCGAAATGTCAAACCTACCCAGTATCCACTGCAGCATGCTATCTCGTTTGCGCAACTTCCATATGTAGGTTTTTGTGCAATCATCAGACTTCCTATTAAATTACTTAATGTTTGGTGAGATATTAAGTAAAGTGAAAATAGAAATGCTGAAAACTCACGAGTTTCACCCTTGGTGAAATTTCGTAACTTCGTTATGTGATTGCCGATTGGATGAAAGTTACGTCCATGATTGGCATTGATATGCAAAGTGTGTCTTTCGATGACTAAACAAAAAATACGCATTTGTTTATTAAATTGACTCGAGTGTTACTTAAACAATTCCCACACTACATATATACCGTCGGTAGCCTTCACCAAGCATTGAATTATGGGATGACTAGTTCGTCTTCTGCCTGCTAGTTGCCATGGTAACAACCCTTCTCATACGTGGCTGAGTTGGTAACCCCTGAATTCGACAACGTGCCACATCAACGAATACTGCCTACATGGTATCGGGGAAGGCAAAAGACAGAAGACA
Source organism: Lamellibrachia luymesi (assembly GCA_009193005.1). Taxonomy (NCBI): domain Eukaryota; kingdom Metazoa; phylum Annelida; class Polychaeta; order Sabellida; family Siboglinidae; genus Lamellibrachia; species Lamellibrachia luymesi. The sequence goes on from SDWI01000296.1 coordinate 59,234, forward strand.
GTTGCTGTTGTAGTAGATGGGGAGGTTTCAAGCTTGAAATAAGTTTTTAGTGGGGTACCACAAGTATCAGTATTAGGACCTGTATTATTCTTAATATCTTAGCAGTCACCATCAGCACAGTGCGTTTTGCTCACAAAATAAAAGGCAGTGTATTGGCGTAATTTCTGCGTTATTGTCAACTTTGGTATCATGAGACTGTCCAATGAAATGTTGGTTGGGTTGTATAATATATTACACACAAGTAACCTAACTATTGACTTTGTGAAATAGCAGGCACCCGAGGACCGCTTTAAGCTCTATTCAGCAGACGTGTTCATTCCAACATCAGATCGACCATTACGCTAATGCGTCAAACCCAGAATATAACACAAAGAGGACATGTTGTGACGATTGATCACTTGCATATAATATATGACATCTGAAAACTAACTTATAGTTATATAGTTGCGTAGCAGGCAACTTGCAATAAGTGTCAGATAAGTAATTTGTTTGAAATATTAGTTCGGGGTTTGTAATTGTATTGTATTATTTGATTATTAAAATGTAGCTTAAGCAGAACGAAAAACATATAATAATCGGTATTTATTCATTATTAGTGTTGTTCTCCCATACGAACGGTTTTGTATACAAAATTGTCAGGACTCCATCGGGCGCATACACAAAAACTTCACCGATTTGCAGACATTCACCTTCTTCTCAAGTGTCGATAAGTATGCTTATATCAGATTTAGCCAGTGGTGTCGTGAAACATGCGTGAGACCATGGGCGGAGCCAAACACTGAAAAGGGTGTCCAGTTTCCCAACAGAAAACCTAGTGGCAGCATTTCTAATCATTCGAATTTCTACCTGGGACAGCATTTTATACACTGGAAAATTTACAAATCTTTAATTACGTATGCTGTAGCGGTTTATATAAATACGGGACGAAATATATCTAATAGTTCGGAAACAGTTAACGTAGCAAAATATATTGTTCTCTTGTAAAATACAATTTCTTATCAGCACTCAACTAGTCATCGCTTAGGACAGACGCTGAATTATCACACATTCTTTACGAATTTCAAAATAAAAAATTACTTGGTAGACATCTAGCATTTAACCCAACCGGTACACGTCTAGTTTAAATGCTCAGAAGAAACAAACGTTCTGCACGCTCAAGGTTGGCTAGTAGGAAGGAATTGTGTGTCTGCATGGCTGTATGCCCGTATATCCTTTTAGTCTTTCTTAGGCAAATCGTTTGTTGGCTCAAAATGTAACATTTGTTAATGGACATTGGCAGTTTGACAGTCAGTATGCCAAAGACGCGCTGCGCCAACGCCTGTGACACGCTCCAACGACTCCCATATTATGATCACTTTGGGAGCTATCACGCATGATGTATGTCGATAATAATAAGTGAATCCGTAAGTGGTGCAAACACGCGATAGATGTCACAGATAATGAGAGTAAAACCCTCGGAGATCCCCTAGACNATATATATACTCGCATGGATATGAACGTGTTTGTTTTAATTGTTCAATATAATCGATCGATACTTACATATACGAGATCGTGAGATGGAAGCTAAATGCGTGCGTCTCACGCCAAATGAGTGAGGCTTAGCAGCTCTGTTACATGTAGAGTAAATTGTCAATACTCTCATTCGATTCTGTTCACATATGTAGTAGTTAATACTAGTACTTCGGAGTGGTAGTGTACTTTTACTAAGTGTTATTCCCAGTAGTTACTTATTCCCACTAGTTAGTTACTCCAAACTATTAGTTCCTCCCAGTATTTAGTTACTCGCAGTAGTTAGTAACTCCCGGTAGTTATTTATTCAGAGTAATTTGTTACTCCCAGTTGTTAGATACTCCCAGTTTTAAATTACTTCCAATAGTGTTTCAATATGAAATCACCACATCGGTAATGTTCGTCGACGTGTGGTATGGCTAATGATGTAAACACAATATCCGCACCTAGAGTGCCATCAATCTGTTTCAGACACTTCACAAGACGGAGAACGTCTGCAACACTTTCATTGCAGGCTCAAAATAGGCTGTATGTGCATACATCATCAACATAATGTCTAACGTGGTATGCACTCACAATGAAGGAGATGCAGTTCTTCTGTGTTTAGAGTATATAACATATATTGGGACGTATGGCTTGACTTTTGACGTTTAATAAGAAATAACCCAGTCTACGCCAAACACAGGAGTGTCTATATATTCGTTTTCCTTCTCTAGAGTTAATGGGTCCACGACAGGTTTTTTCCAGTTCCCTGCGTGTGATATTATACTTTCCTGGTACATACGTCGTGTAGATGGACCAAAGGCTTTTAGTGTTTCTTCTGAAAGAGTCAAAGTGGGGTGAACGAAATTGTACAAGCTTCGAAACAGCAGCAGTTCCCCTCGATCGACAATGGGATAGTCTGTGGATGCGAAACATCTCGATATTAATACGCTAACTTTGGGGGCGGTCTTGCAGCATCTCCTCGCAGGCGCAGCCTACAACGCACGCGCCTCTTTCGATGTTCCTTCGCCTTCTTGCACCAATGGCCTCTGATCTGCCAATTGGCGATGTACTAAAAAACCACAAAGGCAGTTATTTAGACTTATTTACTATATTTTTTTATTCCTGGCGGACAAAGAAGAAAACCATACCCGAATTATGGCCGCTTTGAAAGTGAGCCACTCTATTCCCAGATGGCGTAACTGTCACTCCACCATTCACGTCGCTATATTTATGCGTTAATTATGCGCTGACTGGCAGTATCTCCTCCCAGGCGCTGACACCCACGCGCCTCTTTCTACGCTTCTTCGCCTCCTTGCACCAGTGTTCTCTGATCTACAAATTGGCGATGTATTTTTAAAAACGCAAAATCAGTTATTTAGATTTATTTACTGTTATGCGTTTCTTCCTGTCGGGCAAAGATGGAAACAGTAGCCGGATAAAGAGTGTGCCACACTCCATATGAGTTCAGACCATATGTGAATTTCTTGTTTATTGTTTTACACGAATGTAAGCGTATTAACACGTTATATGTGAAAAAAAAGAAATTCAAGACACGAGTCCAATTGAGCAGGTATATTCACAAGTTTGTTTGTAGAAGCTATTGACTTTGAAATAGTGCATTTTAAAGAATTTGACAGGCGGAGGGATTCATGGGGAATTTTTGTTATCTGGACATTAACTCTATGTAAACATTGACGGGCATCGCACGTGGGGACGTTTAAAAACAGCTGGATGTGTGTGATTTTGCCCAAGTATGGTCAGCATCTCATTGAGACGATGGCAGTTAGTGTGAGTGGTTTTCAGGAGTTTTGATGATCCGGTTTTCTTATGACCAGACAAAACGTTTGCATTGTCACCAATGTCGTACCGAACTATTGTCTGAAAGTGACCCTACCGTCTATATGTTCGCCTCTTTCTATATTTATTCCCATCCTTGGACCAATCGCCTCTGATCGTCACTCGTCACTCAAGTCATGTCATGTCACTCATAAATTCACTCATACAATTCCTTATGTATCTGCCAAATGCCACTTGCAGTAGTCAAATGAACTATTCACCCTGTGGGACACGAAATTCTGAAATACTTAAGTGATACGTAAGATCATAAATACAAATTGTCAGGTGGTGAAACTTTTATCTTTTGATGTGGTGTTAATTGGGACATTATTCTGCTGCCGAAGGATTGCACGCTAATGGTATGTGATGGTGCCAAGAATTAGAGCAATTTTAACGAAGATTATTTATAAGATAATGGGTGGAAATCTCTAGGCCAAGCATAACAAGAAACTGCTCAGCCTATGAAAATAAATCCATTATTTGTCATATAGGTCCAAAGCTTCAATGTTAAACCCAACCTTCCGACCTAACGTTTTCTCAACCCTCCCGGATTGCTATCTCACAATTGATGTCTCCAGAACACCGTTTTTATTGCTGTCGCAACTATGAAGATTGTCTGACGAAGGTGGCTTACTCTTTCAAAACAGTACCCTGAAGAATTAGCTAAAATGTAAATAGTAGAGTTTGAAAATGTTGAAAACATTTATTATAAAACCAATTTTAACAAACCTAGAACAATTTTCGCGTCATGCTTTCTCTAAAGCATAGCCGTGTCATTGAACAGTCTGTTATAACGATATTAACCAGAACAAGAGTGCACACGAATCGTGGACTGACATATCTAAATTCCGTTGGAGTTTGAACAAACAACTGATATAATGCTGCAAAAGATACAAGGTAATACAGAATAGGCGTCAACCACCGATGAGCCAAATATATTTTGTTCTAAATATTAGTCTAAAATAAACAAATATCTTTAATATCAATTTCTTTTATTTTGGAACATATGGTATGCAATTATATTTGTATAATTGTGAATACATTCGCCATCATTTCTAGCGTTTCAACACACCTGCCTATATTGATAATTGTGAATGCCAGAAAGAGCAAAACATATATTCGTGTGTTATATCTATGTTAAGTTAAACACAGTCACCAATTAATGCACGGGTCAGTAAAACGCCAATATGTGTACAAATGAGTTTTCAATTTGTTAAAAACTATGCTTCCCTAATTCGTTTCAAGCTTGGCATGTGTGTACAAGATGTATTGGAGGATAAGAAGGCATACTGGGAATAATTCATGTTGGTAATCAATCTCAGCTATAAAACGTCATGTGAATCTTAGACTAGCTGCAACTACAACCAAGTGTAAAATATTTGACTATTTTTTTTGTAACGGAGCTAACGAATATATCCCTGCAACATATATATTAATATTTCTTGTTTCCTGATACAATATGAAGTCATATCGTAATTTCTAGTGAGTATGTACATGCATAAATATATCCTCTCGATCCTTTATTTGTAACCATTATGTGAACTTACCAGAATTAAATATATTAGCATTATCAGAGAAGTCGTAGCAACAAAACTGTGTTTTGTTGCACATAGGTAATAATATATATTCTCTAATAAATAAACGTACTTTTAAACAGTTTAACGATTTTGCCGACACACCCGTCACATCAATTTACGCAAGGTTGGGTTTCATCAGAAAAAAAAAATTTTGCCTGGACGATCGGTAGTAACTCATACAACGTGCTATGTTATCGGTTCTTGTCATTTTGGACAGGCTGGTTTATCGTGGTGAAAACCATTCTTACCACACGGTGGCAATAAACTAAGATACTGTATGGAAACAGGAACTGTGATGTCATTGAAAATAGCCTTCTACCAATAAAAAATCAATTAAATGCATATGATGTGTGCCCAGTCAAACAACAAGTTTTATGAACGTAAGACAGCACAAAATCTACAAAATCGAAAACATTTCCGAACCCCCCTTTTCAAGCCCCGGGGACGGGCCTGGTGTATGATTAATCAATAACGACAGTAATCCCTTGTTCTGTAATGTCCGAACACATAAGAAACAACGTAACAGCATTTTCTAACATCATGTTGATAAATTTATTTATATAAAATAGTTAGCAATCAATGATGCATGCATTGATCGTTATGTTAGCCTATGAAACCCACCACCAACAGCAACATTGAATACAGTAGTAGAAGTGTAGCCTACAGTCCTTGACATTTTGGATAAGCCCAATCGTATTATTTTGAAATCCAAAATATACCCATCAAAATTATTAATGTATAATATTACTAAATGTAATTATAGCAAAACAAATTGCCTGCTATGAAAGGCATAGCCACTGATTACTAGCCCATGCACACTCTTGTATGCCCTAGAAACCTTTGCACCGGGCAGAATTCAGTTAACGGATTAACGCTACCAAATATTTGTATTTATTCGCACGTTTACATTTACGTTTATATGCAATTTAGCCAGCGAACTCAATGAAAGGCAGAAACCTTAAAGCACGACACAAGGCCACCAAAAGGACATGTGTGTGTGACACCAACTCTACTTTCCATAGGTGGGTCCGAGGCGCTTGTTGAGATAATCTAGCGACGTGATCGGGTCGTATTGGGTGGTTCCGTCGAGAGACTGTATCACACAGTCGTCATTCGGATGCATGAAGTAGGCGACGGACATGCGCGCTCGCCTTCTGTTCACCTGTGTTTCCGGAATGACAACTCGATGTTTCTGCAGGAGAAAAGGTAACCAAAGACTTGTTGAAGCCTCAACTCACCGACTGGAGACGAATAATTTAATGGTTTACTTATGTTATGGGCGGATCCAGACCTTGGAAAAGGAGATTGCCCAGTTTCCCCCAAAGAGAAGCCATGTTGCTAGACTTCTGCTTATTCACATTTCTACAGCACACACACCCGCACATGTACATACAGTTCATATAATAAAACGATACCTATTGCAGTAGTCCCCGTCTGTCACGGGAAAGCCTTA
>SDWI01000296.1:65715-77048 GCA_009193005.1 Lamellibrachia luymesi
TATATATATATATACTTATTTACTTATTTATTTGCATACATATTAACCACAGTAAGGCAGACCGGGGCAAGTTGTAACAAAAACATAGCGGTTCGGACTTTTACCAGATCGAAACTACATATCCGTGAATACCCATCCTGACTATGCATTATGCCCTTCGACAAAGAATAGTATGCATATCAAACGTGAACAAGTAGGGTTTCCGATAGTTTATCACATCAATGTTTTTTTTGGCGCAGTTTTCAACCTCATCAATGGATCCACGTGATATCACACGGGCGGTCTTACCACAATTAATGAACATGCTGCTACCCTGCAAAATAATTTGCATTGGTAGTTTTGTCTGTTTCAACTTGCCTGTATTACACGAAGCCTCATTCTCCCTATATACACAGACTATCCAGCAAAATACGCGAACTTACCGAAGCTAAACTAGTACGTCGCTCTAAAAGAAATACAAAAAACTTTTTAAAATTTATCAAGTACGATTTTTTCAGCCATAAACGTTTTGTCTGACATCTATCAATGAGGCCCTTTCATCTAAGACAATGTGTTTTGTCGTTGAGATTATTTTAGCTGAGCACAATTAATTGTAATTGGTCGGTTTAGCTGGCACTGTACACGACTACTTTGTCCGGTTCCGCAGTTACCTACACGGGCAAAAAGTGACGTATATCGACAAATACATTGAGGGCAGTACTAAGGAGGCAACCCGGCGCGGCAGGGACAAAGGAACAAGCAAGGTCTACACATTACATTGCACAGCTCGCCTGCCACCACAAAAAGTCGTCCTAACCATCACCACAAACAAAGATCAATTGATTGCTCTCATCATCGAGGATTTGGTTTCGCACAAGGCTGACTTTCAAAAGCATAAACTAGTCGTCACTGGCAGAGACCCGGTTCCTGTAGAAATCGCAAACAAGTGAAGCGTTCGAACAAAATGTAGCCATAGCCTATCTGCAAGTAGTAATTTGGCTTCAGGCTTTGGATCCCAACCCACCTGTACGAGACCCTACAGCTTACGGTGGGTCACAGGAGGAGGGGAGTACTGCGCTAAGTCCAACTACTGTCAACCCAGACACCTCGTTAGCCCCAATTGGGTTGCTAAATCTAATCAAGTGCTCATGTCGGAGTGAAATGCCACGTAGCACGAACAAGTGCACCTGCAACAGCTCTGACATGGACACCATTTTGCGCATGCCAGAGTGGACAGGCCTGCCAAAATGAGAGCGGCAAGTACGTCCTACACGATGAAGATGAAGAGGACTAATGCTTAGAAAGGTAAGAATTACACGAAATGCTGATCTTACGTAATTCTTCTCAAACACATGGAAAATTAATTGTTTCATGTTCTTATGTTTTTTGTTCGCGGAACATGAAATATAGTCTTTTTTCGCATAGTCGGCAACCATTTGTAGTATACTTATGGTCGCCATTTTGTTTTCTTTACATTTTTTCATATCAATTATGGTGGAATCGAATTCCTCATGTCTGGAAACATATAAAATAAAATTTCAAACATGTTTGTGTCTTGTCTGGTTGCGAAGATATGTTAAAAAGTTGAATTTGACGGCCATTTGGGATTTTTTTTTTAAATGCTCAAGCGTGAGAACTCCACACCCTTCCGGATGTCATTGTATACATGCTGGAGATGAATAATCAACAAAGGAAAAAACTATATCAGGCAAAAAGGGGTTATGTAAAAAAATGCCCTTTGGCTGCCGGACTAATAAAAATTATGTATAAACCGCACATTACAGTTATTTTCCCCAATGTTAGCCATTTCAACGTTGTACATTTTACGTTGTGCAAGAACACCATCCATCAAAAATGATAGAACTTCAAGACATCCACTGGCAATATGTTACTAATGTTCTGAAGAGTTTGGTAAAAATCACTTATCTCCTGCTCTTTTAATCATGTCCCAAAATTACAAGATTTCATAAAATAGTAATACACCTATTGTGTTTCGAGAATGTCACCCCCAAAATGCCTACACATTTTCAAATCCGCTCGATACTGCAGCATCTTATTGTTTAAGGTCCGACATTTTAAACATTTATACTTTCCTGGAATACTATTACCTCTTGTGACAAATAAAACCATTGACATCGGCTAACTTGCGTATGGTAGCAATTGTGGCAATGCCCCACGTTTGTACATTAGAATTGTCGAACAAGTGGATTAGTGCGTCACCACGCGGTGTCTTGATAATTAATTCTTACTTCATTGGAACAAAATAAAGGGGTGTACCCGGGCACTTGATGTTCACCCGTCATGTATTCGGCAGGATGTTTTGATCTACGATAATTTTAACGAGAATTGTCTCATTGAGAGTAGTGTCAACAAGACTAACGTTAATGAAGCTAGTATCATATAGTAAGTTGTTCGGGCTCGTATCTCGAACGGTACGAATCGGGTAAGGTTCGTCTTTGAGATGAACCGCATTGGATGCCTTGCTAAGTTATTGCTTCTCTCCAACCCGGTGGCAAAACTCGACGGTGTCGAACCATTCATCAAATATTCGTGATTTTAGTGAAAATGTTAGTCAAGTTATGGGAATACTATATGTTCTATTTTCTTCGTAGACTAAATAGCGTTGCTCTGCTCATTTGCATCTAGAAAATACACACACTCAAAACACGGCGGACATTTGCAATATTTTTGTTGTCTCTCTGACTATCAGATAGGCGGCGCCACTGCGCACTTAGAATGCTGATTGCTGATCGATTTATGATTGTAACAACGTTTACAAATAAAGTCAAACACCACAGTTCTCCCCGACAGTTTCAAATAGTCTTGGGACAAGCTATGAAACGCAAATATAGCAAGCTAGGGACTGTGGCGCAACTAACGTTAGGAACAAAAGTCACTAGGGGGAGTAAGGGGTAGGGGGACGACGGTTGCGGGCGTTCCGACGAAGCACTGGGGAAGCAGCCACGTCTCGAGGTGGAGAAACGATCCGCCCGTCTCCAGCAGCCGTAGGGGAGCCGTCCCTCGTCGGAGTTTCACGTATCGGTGAACGTGGTGGAGATGCAGCTCGTACGTCTGTCGGGAAACGAAGCTCCTCGACTGGCGGTTGAACAAGTGCGGGCGAAGTTTTCACCCGGTGACGCATTTGGTCGATGTGACGACGATGTATGCCATCTGCACACTGCACAGTAAACATGCGAGTACCGAGCGACGACGTTATTCGCCCAGGAGTCCACTTTACTTTCCGATTAACACCGTAGCTCCGAACGAAGACGTGGTCCCTGATCGCGAACGTGGTGGAGTGTAGCGGCGGCCACTTGTCGTGATGTACGGATGGTTGTAGAAGAGAGAGCGGAGTTCGAACTTGCCGTCCGATCATCAGCTCAGCCGGAGTACGCCCCGTGGCGCAGTTCGGCGTGCTGCGGTACTCGCGAAGAAAACCCATGGTAGCCTTGTCTCTCTCCTTCCCTTCCTCTCCCACGGAACGCTGCATCGCTGTCTTGAAAACGCCCACCAGGCGTTCGGCCTCGCCATTAGAGGGCGGGTGAAAAGGGGCACTTGTCAAGTGTACGATGCCGTTCAGGCGACACCAGTCCTCAAACTGCTTCGACCCGAACTGAGGCCCGTTATCCGAGACAAGTGTCTTTGGAGAACCCCACGTGGTGAAAAGAATGTTGAGCGCCATAATAGTGGTCTCCGTAGTCGGATACTTTGACATACGAACGACGCTGGGCCACTTTGAGTAGGCATCCATGACCAGCATCCACATGTTACCCAAGAATGGGCCAGCAAAGTCCACGTGAATGCGGTCCCACGGCTCGTCGGGCAGTGGCCATGGCGACAAGTTGGCAGTTGGTGCCGGTGCTGTAACAGCGCAGACGTTGCACGCTTTACAGCAGGCTTCGACGCTCGCCTCGATGTTCGGCCACCAGACATACAGTCGTGCCATCGTCTTCATGCGAACAACTCCGCGATGAGACTGGTGTAGCATGGTGATCACCTTGGTCTGAAGCTCCTGTGGTACTACCACGCGACAGTCTCGTAGTATGACGCCGTTCACTTGACAAATCTCCGTCTGCGTGTTGAAGAATGGTCTCAGAGCGTCCATCCTGCACTCTGGCCCAGAGGTCGGCCAACCGTTGCGCACGAAGTTTAGCACTTGCGACAGGACAGTATCCTTCTTGGTGCACTCCGCGACGAGCTTCCACGTGATCGGGAACTCGCTGACAACCTCTGTGGCGATCTGCTGGACTTCAGATGTGATTGCTCTGACTTCCTCCTCGCGGTCAAATGCGACATCCGGACCGGCAGGAAGTCGAGACAGAGCATCTGCGTTGCAGTGTTCTGCCGAAGCGCGGTAGCGGATGTCATAATCGTGGCCCATCAGCAGCAGAGCCCAGCGCTGTAGGCGCTGTAAAGACATGGCTGGGAGCGACTTATCCGGTCCGAAGATCGTTAGTAGCGGCTTGTGGTCCGTCAGGATGGTGAAATGACGACCACTTAGGTACTGGTTGAACTTGCGGATACCGTAGACGATTGACAGTCCCTCCTTCTCAACTTGGGCATAGCCTCGCTCAGCCTTGCTGAGAGTCTTGGAGGCGAAAGCTATCGGCTCTTCACTGCCATCAGGCAGTACGTGTGAGATGACGGCCCCAATGCCGTATGGGGACGCATCAGTTGCAAGCACGATCGGCTTCTCAGGGTCGAAATGCACGAGACGTGTTTTGTCCGCGAGCATTTGCTTGAGTTCATCGAAGGCGGCGGCGCACTCTGCTGACCACTTCCATGGAGTGTCCTTGCACCGCAACTGGTTTAGTGGGGCGCACACAGACGCAAATGCAGGCAGAAACTTTCCATAATAGTTGAGCTTGCCCACGAAACTCTCGAGTTGCTTGAGGTCCGTGGGCGTCGCGTACTGTAGTATCGCCTGGACCCTCTCCTCAGATGCGCACAGTCCGTCCTTCGAGATGATGTACCCCAGGTACGACACTTCCGGTGCGAAGAAAACGCACTTGTCGAGTTGCAGCTTCAGACCGTAGTTGTCAAGAGCCGCAAAAACGCGTCGCAGGTTTTCGAGGTGCTCCGCCTTCGTCTGCCCAGTGACGATGATATCGTCCAGGTAAGCGGCGACGCCTGGGATGCCGGCAACCAGATTGTCCACCAATTTTTGGAAAATGGCTGGAGCAGGGGACGGACCGAAACATAGTCGGTTGTACCGGTAGAGTCCCTTGTGCGTGTTGATGACGAGAAGTTGCTTGGTTTCGTCGTCCAGCTCAATCTGCAGGTATGCGTCTCTCATGTCGAGTTTGCTGAAATGCATGCCCCCCTGCAGTTTGGCGAAGAGTTCCTCTATTCGCGGAATAGGATGCTGTTGGACGTGCAGGCACGGATTGACGGTCGCTCTATAGTCACCGCAGATCCTCACTTTGCCACTCGGCTTCTGTACGACTACAATAGGGGTAGCCCAGTCTGAGTAGTCGACTTTGGTGACAATCTTCAAGTCCTCCAACCGTTGAAGTTCTTTTCCAACCGCGTCGATGCGAGAGAAAGGCAAAGGCCTCGCCTTCAAAAACTTGGGTTGCACATCGTCGCGTAGCTGTAGATGAGCCTTCGTCTTCGTACAGAGGCCCAGCCCGGGTGCGAAGATGCTGGGATGATCCGCGATCACCTTCTTCAGATCAAGGTCGGTTGGCACACCCATTGTGTGCACATCGGCGGAAAGTAACTCCGCTGACGCCTTTGGCGTGTAGAGTAATGCGTTGATGTCTAATTGGAATGCTTGAATCCAGTTCAGGCCAAGCAACGAAGCACCGCTGCTGACAACAACGAGGGGGAGTTGCAGCACTGTCGAACCACACTTGACGTCTACAGTACACTCGCCCATAACGCTGATCTGGCGCTGGTCGTAGGCGCAGAGTCTGATATACGATCGAGCGAGCCGAGGAGAACCAATCTTCTTCCAACCAGTTTCTCCGGTGAGTGCGATCGGGGATCCCGTATCCACCTCAAACTCGACGTTGTGCCCGTTGATCAGCAGCGCCTGTCGTGGCTTCCTACGCAGAGCGTGTGTGTGTGTCGACAAGGTCATCACCGACATCGAGGCTGTTTTGTAGTCGTTATGTGACTTGCTCCCCGACTGCTCAGAGCGACAGACCGACTTGATGTGTCCGATCCGCCCGCACTTGTGACACTCCGATTTTAGGAACGGACATGCAGCTCGACGATGGTTTGTCGAGCCACACCCTGCGCACCGTTGTCCTTGACGTCCCTCTGGTCGAGACTCGGACTTGTGTGACTTGTTGTTCTTCCAGTTGCCCGTCTTGGTGCGTCGCGGTTGACGAAGCTTCTCGACAGCAAGCACTTCAGGAGTAGGCCCCTGTGTAGGCCCTTTGACGATCGCATCGCTAGCAGCCAATGCGACGTACGAGTTGGCGGTTTTCAAAACCCCATCGAGGGTCGGTGAAGGCTCCTTCAGACACGCTCTCCGAACCTCGTTGTGCGGTGTGTTGAGGACGATCATGTCCCGGATGAGCCGGTCCAAGACTTCGGATGCTCCAAAATTGCAGTCGCGACCGATACAGCGAAGATCGGCAACCCAGTCGCCATAAGTCTGACCAGGTTTCATCTTGCACTGATAAAATGTGTAGGATGCGGCTAGCTCATGCAGTGACTGTTTGAAGTGTTCGTCCAACTTTCCAGTGACGTCATCAAAAGACGCTGCGTCGAGTTCTGATGCACTAAACAGTTTGTTTATGAGTTCGTAAGTTTCAGGTCCCACCCATGACAAAAAATACGCTTTCTTTTTGTCAGCATCAACAACACCATGAGCTATGATGTGCTGGTTTAACCGCTGTAGATATGCCGCCCATTTCTCACGTGAATGTTCGAAAATGGCAAATGACGGCACACTGTGTGGCTGCGGTTGTGGGCTGACTGGCTGTGCCTGTGTCGCTATGCCAGTCATCGCCTGTTTCATCGCTGCAGCTAGCAAGTTTTGTAACTCGTCAGGCGACATCGTTAGTGACATCGTCGTTGGTCGTTATCTCACTTACTGACACCAGATGTTCTATTTTCTTCGTAAACTAAATAGCGTTGTTCTGCTCATTTGCATCTAGCAAATACACACACTCAAAACACGGCGGACATTTGCAATCTTTTTTGTTGTCTCTCTGACTATCAGATAGGCGGCGCCACTGCGCACTTAGAATGCTGATTGCTGATCGATTTATGATTGTAACAACGTTTACAAATAAAGTCAAACACCACACTATAGTTTACGTGTTGTTAAATAACGACTATAGCGTTTACTCATTACAACGACGTGTGTGACAGCCTGCTTGCCATGCGATCTGGCGAGGGGAAAAAGAACTAAGTCGTCCTATGATTTTATAGTTGTGATTACAGCAAACTAAACTTTCTGTTGAAGATATTTTCCTCGCAGCGCGACCCACTTACTGTAGCTGTGAGCTTATCAGACGTCCAGCACTGCATGATGTCGCCTACGTTAACCAGGGCTGTGTAAGCCATGGGCGTTGCTGGGACGAACTCACTGTCTCGTGTGCGCAGCTGGAATAAATTGAACAACATTTGTATAGAATGCAGACCCGGCCTTCGGGGTTTGAAAAGGGGGTTCGGGCGTACTCAATCAGCCGTGGTTTCTGGGATGGTTTCTGAAAATGCTACAGCTAAAACAAATTTTCTCGACTCCCCAAGGAATGGCATGGAATGTTACGGTTTAAAGATATATTACCAAACACCCCAAAATTATACGCTTCCGGTAAAGTTGTTTACGCATTTGGATAGTGCTTAGACTGAACTTTGAAACAGTGAAACGATTATTCACATTCGCAAAAGTAGAACCTATGATACTGATTATGTGCACATTTAACGTCTGAAAAACGACTTCTGAGAAACGAAAGATAAAGAACCATGAGATGTTCATGTAAGTTACGGGTAGGCCTATATCTAATCTAGTGAGACCTGGTGCTGACACTCATAGACCTTAGTTACGGGTAGGCCTATATCTAGTCTAGTGAGACCTGGTGCTGACACTCATAGGCCTTAGTTACGGATATGCCTATGTCTAGTCTAGTGAGACCTGGTGCTGACAGTCATAGTCCTTAGTTACGGGTAGGGCTATATCTATTCTAGTGAGACCTGGTACTGACACTCATATTCTATGCATATTCAAAAATCAATTATTTAGCATTGCAAAGTATTTGCTCGCTGAGATCATGAGAAGTCCGCGTAATACGTGTTGAACCTGTACACCAATGGCGCGCGATATGGGTTTATCAGTCAGCGAAATGTATGGCTATATACCTGTGGAAGACATCCTCTCGAGACAAGGGCGGCTGAGTACATTAGTACTCGTGGCAGATCGACGTATTCAAATTTGTATTTGTCAGTTGGTGTGTTAACCAATGATATTCAGTTTCTAACTTTCTAGAACTTAATTGGCTGTGTACCGGTGGTCGCTGGTAGGACAGGGATTGACAGGCATTTCCTGGAATTCTTCTTTGAAGTTGGACGCGCACCTGCTTCGTGGAATCACGGGACCAACACAGCAAGTGGGACTAAGTACAGTTGATTCAGCGCACATCAACACATTGCCAGGGATGAGCTGGTGCTACAACTAGCCAGGCTCGCGGGGACGTTGGAAGTGGATAACCTACCTCAAGACCTCCGGCATCATCCTGGAAAATTAGCGTAATGGATCCGTAATCTGAATGCTCCCCACATCGGATCTGATTCGGTTTAATATCTGTGAAACAAAAAGCTGTCTTTGTAAATACAATGCATTTTGTCCTAGAATGCACAGAGCAGCAGCTGCTGCTGATTTTATTATCTGAACGACACATAAACAATTCGGGAAGTTAAACAATAATTGTTATGTTTTAACATTATCACGATAACGGCGATGTCTGAGGGTATTAATGTAATATGTTACCGACGTAATTTCCTACTGACATGTTTTTGGAAGAAATTACAAAATGGGTAGATGATGGGTCATCAATGGAAGAAATTACAAAATGGGTAGATGATGGGTCACCAGTATATATAAATTATTTGGAAGATGACATCTCTAGCAATGTATGAAAATTTGCAGATGACAAAAAAGTATACAGAAAGATTACAAATGATACCGATAAACAAAGTTTACAGGATGATCTACATAAACTGGTTAAATGGTCAGAAAAAATGTATATCACACGTAAGGAGAAACATCTATTTGTACCCCTGTACAAAGCAATAGTTAGACCGCATTTGGAATATTGCATAAATGCATGGAGGCCGTATCGTAAGAAGGACACAGACAAGCTAGAAAGAATGTAACGAAGAGCAACTAAAATGATTCCAGAATTGAGAGACCCTAGTAACGAAAGCCGCTTATTGGGATGTGGTTTGACAACACTAGAGACCAGGAGAATAAGAGGAGTTCAAATATAAATGTTTAAAAATAGTGAACGGTTATGAGAATATTGATAGGAATATGTTCTTCAAACTTAAAGAAGGCAGTAGAACCAGAGGACACAAAGCAGCATTAATTGAGAAGCAGTGTAGGTTGGAAATGAGAAAGTATTAATTTTCACAGTGGGTGATAAATGAATGGAACAAACTATTAAATGATTGACAGATATGTGATAGGGGCGGGCTGTATGTAAATGGTAAAACTGTTGGACTTTCGATAAGCCAATGGCTTCCTTGTACAATTGCCATCTGGAACTTGTTGTTTGTTTTGGCAGTCGTGGTAAATATATGATACACGTTGAAAATCGAACAATTTACCGGCGTCATTCTGTATCGGCGGATAAAACAGACATCGCATCGCCGACGAATTGTTGGTGCCGGGCTTTTGATGTAACTCATTGAAGTAAGCTGGATTCTGCAGTGAAAGACAAGCATAAATAGCGTATCCGTACTCTCGCCACATAGAAATTAAGTCTCCACCACTAACATTAATGTACGAACTAAGGTCAAAGTACTGCCGAACGTCAGGTGTTATTAGTTACTCAGTTTTTAGAGTAGTTCAACATGACTCTTCAAATCGAATGTGTTGAGAGAGGGTGTTCTAGCAGGAAGTATCATGTTATTAGGAAGTGTTTTCTTTTGAGCCAGTAACTTGAATAAATTAAGCAAGCACGTTTCGCCGACGGGCTAGCTGTAGGAACCCATAACAAACAGCAAAGTCCCCCTTTTATTCGCCTGTCGGAACTACCAGCGTCACCTACGTCCAGACCAAGGCCTAATCCCATCAGCAGCAGGACACGTTGGGCCAATGTCCAGCAGAGTTGGGAGAAGTGGTCACTGGCTGACCGAAATCCGGGCACTTCCTCGTCCGGCCACATCTGGCGGTAGATTAGCAAATGACAGACAGGCTTAATATAAAAGTGGTTCAGTTTGATATACTTTGACATTTCGATGATTTTAACAAAACTACACACTCTTTTATTATATCGACTACAGGTATTACTTGAAAACTATTTACGCACTATAGTCACTACTACATATTTGAAAATTAGCCTGATTAGTGATTGGCTTAAACAAATGAAGATGGAGTTTTAAATATGCTTAATGACACTTCATACCTTTTCCATCTTGCGTTCGTCTAATATGTCGAAAGCCTCCTTCAAGTCGCCGGGTCGGTCCGGGTTTAAACTGCGACAAGAAATGTCAAAAAGACAATGTGATTAAGTGATCGACATTGTCCCAAGCCACGTCCTACTCAGTACTTCAAGTGTTATCACATGTTTTGTATGTCGACCCATGAGGTACTCGAAATTGTCTAGAGATATTCGCCTCGAAAGAAGTGGCCGGCAATACACTTAGCGCATTTCACCAGACCTGATGAAGTCGCCATTCGTACACAATCTTTAAAAGATGTGTCGCAATGCTTCGCTTTGTGGGTAACGTTTGCGGGCATTCTGGGCACTTCAGAGTGAAACGTCGATGTCTACCATCGTTGTTGCCGTAATGGATCGATTGTATTAGTGCCTCTCGTTTTACTTTCATGTATAATATAAAAGGCATGACGTTGATTCTTATCAACTTTTAATGCGCCAGTCTTCCTAAGATATTAGCGCCTACCTCTGTCCTTCTACACACACCCATCCGCCATTCTTATTTTCAGGACGAGAATACTTCTTCTTCGTCGGTTGAGGCAAAGCGAAGAAATTTGTGGCTTCTTTCATCAACGAGTCCAACTGTATCGATTTAAAGGTATTACAATGTTACTGGGTTTCTGTTTTTCGGTGGCACACACACACACACACACACACACACACACACACACACACACACACACACACACACACACACACACACACACACACACACACACACACACACACACACAC
>SDWI01000296.1:79348-91124 GCA_009193005.1 Lamellibrachia luymesi
TATCAATAACATGATTATAGTTGTGTTAATTACAAAATCCATGAAAAACTTTCATTGACATTGTATAATTCATTTAATGTCACTCTGGTTAATGTCACTCCTATTACCAAAGCACGTTTTCCGTGTTCGTTTTCCGTGAGTTATGCACCTGTGAAGGATAAGGGAGCCTTCAAATCAAGTCAATCCTGTTACTGAGAGTTCGTTATGTTATCATTAATGCGCAATGTTCGTGATACATTTTCTGAGGGTGCCTTGGGTATATTGCATAATGGGTGTATCCGCCAGGCGGCAATACTACGGACATATTTTCGTCGCCAACAATATGACTGGACCAACATGAGATTTGATTCAGTAATAGGCTCATGCTGCACGATGCTGACTACAATATGTATGCGTAGCTGCAGCAACACGTTGGTGTGTCCCAACTGTAGATTCAATAGGTGGCACCAATCTGAGAGGGGGGGAGGGAGGGAGAGAGAGTGAGAGTATATCAAATACATTGGGACATACGGCTTGACTTATGACGTTTAATAAGATAAGGACCTCTCACCTCTGCCGTTTGAAACCCGTCTGAATTTATGTTTCCACTGTTGATTTCCAGTGGCGCGTCCTTATCTCGAACTTTCTGTTTACTCATTATATAAGCATAGAAACTCTTGCTGTCATTTTTTATATTACCTGCCAATTCTTTTCTCAAAGGTTCTTTTGGATTTTTATTTCAGTTGTATGTATATTAAGTGCATCTAGTTTGTGTAGGTTAAGTGTCTCTAATTTGTGTAGTCTTAGACATTTCCAGTACTGAAATTTGGAGATGTTACCCCCACAGCATCTGTTTGTGAGCAATTTTTCTAATAGCCTTTTTTGACAGGTGTTTCTTCCTGGAGCTTTTCACTTGTTTTCTTAATGGAACAAATCTCTCAATAATGCCCTTAATCTCATTTATTAAACAAGTTCACCATTACGTTGCCGTCTTATTCTTCAGCAAGTTATTCCAATCTATATTTGCCAGATGTGTTCTCATCTCTTTATATTTGCCTTTGTTGAAGTTCCTCCTTCATCATTTTGTATCCCCTGTTTTAATTTTATATTGAAATGGATCTGGTTATGATCACTTGAACCCAAAGGTTCATGTACCTTGATATTGTCAACCAATACATATTGAGAAGCAAGAGGTAATGTGCTACAATGGGTGAGTTTTACACATTCTCCCTTCCTGTCCTCCCTTATAGCCTTTCGTAGTTTTACATATTCATCTTGTCCTATGTTTGAACTACGATAAACTACTTCAATTGCTAATGTTGAGTTTTTGGTAACTATGTTACACCAACTGCCACCATAATGTCTAACTCGCTTTTTAATTGAATATTACTTTCCTGGCATTTAAGCATACACATTTAGGTTCATTTTACGATATTACTGGTGAACATTTCTTTGGATACATGTGCATTTGTACTCCTTTGAGTTTTGTCTGTCAGTTCCCCTGCGTATCTATTTTAAATAATTTACGGTACTTGTGCCCTCGTCGACAAACTGACCCCCAAGAACTGCAGCACCCATCACAGTCACATTAAGTCCACCTTTCATAAAAAGTAATCTCTTCCCACAAAGTTTAACCACATGTCTACGAAGCCTACTCCCTCCACCATTCGTATCTTCTGTACTTGAGTGTTGATCGCCACCCCCCTACAGTTCCTAAGCTCCTTGTCCCTGCCTCCCATTATTGGTAATATCCCCGACAACACAATCTGTCCAATCCGTGCCTCTTTAAGTGTCTTGATCAACCTCCTGTACTTACCAACGATGGATGACGTTCCCTCCTTTTCGGAATTGTTCGTTTCCACATGCACGAGAACAGCACCTCCCGTGCCACCACCCATGACCTGTCCTGCCTTCTCTGCTACATTCTCTATTTTTGTCCCTGGTAGGTGAATATGGTGTGAGAAGGAAATGTGATGTGGGTTAAATGACGTGCTGATTTTTTTTTCAATTTATCAGTATTTCTTTCTTAATAAAATAACTTTTTTTTCGAACAGTGATGAAACAAATCATAATTGTTTCTGTATAATAAAGCAGTTTGTGACTCCTTATGTCTGTTCCCTCGTATCTCTGTCAGTTTCACGTGTATGGAGCTGACATTTTGTAGACGTGCCGGGGGCCCAATGGTGATGATTCGTAAATTAAAACATACTTCAAATTCCCAGGGGATGGGGTATTACGTCGAAGGAACCAATGTGGACGTTTGACGTAAATTACGCAACTCATGGATAAGGCCATTTCTACCTCCATGCAATTCTACAAAACATGCGTCAGATAGTCAACATTTGATTTTCAAATGATTGTATATTTGCAATATTTAACAAATTCGCATAACATTTTAAGCAATTCCCATTTTCATTACTGAATATTATCCGCCTATAAAATACAAAAACATATATGATGGATTGTCACCAAATGTTTGGGAAACTTGTATATTTGATTTTGCAAATATTAAGGTACTAAAGTATCGATAAAGATTATAATTATAATGTATAATTATAATGTTATGTCTTCATGTTGTTTGCAGCTTTGATGTACAATTGCGACACACGGAATCCCTGCTTCGACGAGAACACGAGTGCCCATGGTTTATATTTTGAAGCACCAAATCCACACAACTACATCCAGTGTGATAACAACAAAAGATGTTTTGCTAAGTCATGTGGAGTTGTGCTGGTGTATAAACCGACCACTCATGTTTGCGGCTACGCAAAGTGACAACACCAACACAGATCAACGACGGATTACGCTTTTCCTTGACACGGTGGAGGTCAGCGGGTCGATAACGGCGTATGTGACTCAACATATCCTAGAGTTGTTTCGTACTTGAATTGTTACCCTTCCTTGCCCAATTATCGACGTCGACAGCGATTATCCAAGTTAGGACATTGGTATTTATTACAAAGGACGTTGAGAGTTCACCAAATCCACAAAACTACGTCCAGTGTGATAACAACGGCAGATGTTTTCCTAAGTCATGTGTAATTGGGCTGGTGTATAAACCGGCCTTTCGCAGTTGCGGCTTCACAAAGTGACAACACCAACGCAGTTTAACGGCTGAATACGTCAGTCAGTGATACGTCGATAACGTAGTATGTGACTCAACATATCCCTCAGATGTTTTGTGCTTGAACTGTCATCACTGGCTGTAATAAATGCCATGTAGCATTTATATCTTTATATCATATCGTTTGTATTTTTTATATTTATTAGTTAATAATATTACCACCATTTATAACATTCATTATAATAATTTTCATTAAATTAATTAAAAGGTGAAAATTAAACAACACTTGTTACTTCGTGCATTATGCATGCACAGTGCTTAAGTACAAAATAAAAATATAAATACAAGCAATTATAAGACATGTGTAATGCGCCTTTTCTCCGGACATACGCGCCAACCGTGTCAACATAATAAATACAATAAGTTTAATATTAGTAAAAAAGGTAAAATATGTTACATAAATTAATATCATTAAATGTCACTGCTACTTCTACAATAATGTTATAAAGACCGTACGAAAAATGTGTTAGCTGACACATTTTTCGTACATCTTTATATGTATATGTTTTCTATTTTAACACGCAGTCAACGAGACGATTATTAGAACTTATATAATTTATTGTATTCTTAAAATTCATATCATATCATATATAATGTATTACACCAAAACTATAATATTATATACAGTTGAATAATTTAAATAAATTAAATTACAGTTATCATAATATATTGTTTATATTTTTCAGATTTCCATGCGTTTCCCCTCATCAGGGGAATTCTCCCCAGTTTTATCTTTAATTAAATCAAATTGTTTCTTCAGATCAGAATGTTTCTTCAGATCAGTTTGAATGTGAAGCATATCTTTTATTCACACCTGCTCACTGTACGAAACAGACAGTCAGTGTACAACAAAATCTAGTTAAACTTAGCATCCCGTTGGTGACAAGTACAGGAATAATAAACCCTTAAATTGAAGGCTAATCCATTACTAGCTAGAACTGAGTAGATATGGCGTGTCACTTCAGTCACCGAAATCACCAAGCCGAAACAATATGTAAGTTGGGCCGAATTTTCCAGGGGCCGAAACTACCACCACCCGTCAGCGCAACTCCTGCTATTGCTTATGTTTATTTTATGTCCAAACCATGAAAACGACCACCTAGAGCGGCCAAACTTCTTCTCATATATTTACCGTACATACACATGTCACGTGGTCAAACATTACTCTTACTTCTATGTAACGATAAAAAATGACAAAAACAACAGCTAGCTATATCTTCTACGCCTAGCTCTGCGAAGCTAGGCATGGAGGTTTCGTTTATTTTGATCTTCATTTGGAAGTAAGAGTAATGTTTGCCCACGTCACATGTGTGTGCGTATGGTAGATATATGAGGAGAACTTTGGCAGCTCTGTGTGGTCGTTTTAATGGTTCGGTCAGAAAGTAAAAAGTTCGAAGTCAAAGGCTACTGACGTCGCTAAACTGCTCCGAAAGAGCCGAAATCGAAGATGATTCTGCGGTATTACTAGAGGCTAGCGTTTCGAAATCGTTACATTATACGTTTTATTCTGGAAAATTTACATCGCCATCACTCGCTTTAGTAAACTATGCTGAAGCATAGAAATCACTGACTGAATGTGAACCCATTATCATCAATGACGTCACAAAACTACGTGATCGCTCATCTCATTAACTTCGCATGTTTATGTGCGCTTTGCGAGTTAGACGCATTAAACATCTACTTTTTACCTATAAATAATGTTTTCATAATTGTTTTTGGCATTACTAAACTTTGTGCACACACCGAAAATGCATTTTAGCTAATGCCTTGTTGTTTGTCCCTTTAATAGTGACGACATATACTCGGGGCGATATAGTGCACAATGCGATGAAATAGTAGTAGGAACTTGAATTCAATGCTTTGACGAATAGGCAGCCAGTGCAGAGCAAACAAAACAGGAGTGATGTGCTCTCGGTTGTGGGTTCCGGTTAAGCGCTGTTGAATTTATTCCAAATCAGCATCGTCTGTCGCGTTACCGAGTCCACGAGCAATACCACTAGAGCATGTAAGATCGTTTTCCATGCAGCAGATTACATAATCGTAGCGATACTGCGAAGTTGACAGCATGCCATCTAGCAAGTGCGCCTTTTTTGTGTAATCATCGAAGGCATAGACCGCCATAGACATCAATGTAAACGTTCATGGGAGGTTGAGCACGTTTCCACGCAGCCAAAGTTATCGGAAAAACGAACACTACACGATCGAATTCGGATCTAGACGAGCGCCAGAGGAGAATATTAATATTTTTGTAGAAACGAAAGCCGGGACGAACACTCACGATTGCTGACGAACAGTGGCGCATGTGGGATTTCAAAGGAGGGCCGCTTCATCTCCCATGCTCCCATGTAGTGGTGCAACACTTCTCATCCCAAAGCCCCCCCCTTTCGCCACTGTTGGCGAATCAAATCGAACGTCTAACAAAGAACACTCGGTCATGACGAACGGTGGACGGCCGGATAACTGGAAAATCAGAGTGTGTCCATTTATTGATAATGTTATATGATATTTTTGTACTAATAGAAACAATTCTTCTTATAACGTTAACCCGTCAGAATGGGGGAAAATATAACTTCATGCCCACTATTGCATTCTATTGGACTAAATGTTCCTGGCAATAACATGGTGGCATTACTGTTCGCCTGAATTTTAATTATGAATAAATACTTAATTAATCCGTTTGAAGCATCCATAGTCTCGCTTGTCCGTCTCTCGCCCGCCTTCTGAATTCGCCGAGAAGAAAGTCTGGCCGCAGATGCGTGGTTTCCATTTTGTGTTGGCGTTCCCATGAAGCGCCAGCAGCCAATCAGCGTCATTATCGAGATGCTAGAAAAAAAATCGAATCGGTTTTGCCTGATTTAACGTTTCAGTATGACAGTTGTGTCAATATACTACAAGTTCTAAGTTAATTCAAATTGCATTGTATAAACTGATAAAAGTTAACTCTTATTTTATGAATTAGCCAAATGCCCGGATGACATCAAAATTAGCTAATTATGTATGCGCCCAGAATCTAGGTGTATACATAATTTCCGTCACAATGAAAAATACATACTGATTCCAGACGATGATGTGTGCGACAAACGGTGGTGCAACAGCACGGAGTCTGGATAATCGAGGCTAAAGCATTCCTATTCCGATCAAGTGTCGCCATCTATCAGGCTACGAAACATCTAAATCAAACGAAATCCGCTAGATTTCGTCGGAAATGTATCTATAGCTATCTGCTTCCTATGATTCGACATTCTATTTTATCCATTTTTTTGTGATAACCACAATAAAATATGTGCTTAATCACGGCAGATGTTTTCCGAAAATTTAAAAAACAAAATCCGTGTAAATACGGGATAAGGCCGTATTCCTAAACAAAATCACCCGTCAGATTAATTTGCAGTTCAGTTTTCGGCCAGAATAAAAAAACTATGGTCAAATCCACCACTCCTGGGATTTTCACTTTGTCTAGTATTCATTTATGATTGTCTTGCCATTAAAACCGGAAAATGGCTGTCAGAGACAGGGCGGCGATAAAAGGCAGCTCAAAGGCCTATAACTGGTGACTATAATTATACGTTCAAGCCTTCTCGACTATGCTTACACTTTCAATAATGTTGCTGTATATAATGTAATTTTGTTTGCATAAGAATGATGTCGAGTCGATTGAATGCCATTCTGACGTGCCTGAAATCTAATGTAGTAGAAATCTTGCGTCAAACTAATAAGTTGCCAGCACTCCAAGGACTAAGATTTCCTAGCCTTTAACTTGTCACACTTTTCCTTTTGCACTAACTTTGATTTCCTATATATTACACCAAGAATAGGTTGCAAACAATCCCACATAAACACGATTCGAAACCCCAGCCACAAAAAAATACAGTCAAACTTAATGTTATCCATTGGAACACAGTCGTATGTAAACAATTTAAACACTAAAAATCATCAATGCGCGGTCAACCAATAGCAATACATGAGAGGCACTTATTATCATACGCACCATTTAATAAATGTTATTAATAATACTAACAAAGTTCTAAAACAAATTAAAGCAAAACAGCCGATATGACGCTAAACGGTGAATTATTCTTAAAGTTCCGGGGTGGTGTAGAAAGACACATTTTAGTTTATTAAGTACAAAGTCCATCAAAATATGACTTCAAAATGTTAGCGAATCCACATCAACACGATAGATGGGAATGCCAATTAATAAAAATAACATTTGGAGACTTAAAAAACATCACAATAGTCAATTCTTATAGATCGCTAAATGACCTACAAGCACAATAGAGACACTTTGTAGATAAGTTCAAAACTATATATTAACATAATTTGACAAAGGTAATTCCGCAATAATAATTACTGGACAATTTAATATAAACCTTCTTTAGATTAATTATAAAGCGATATTCGGTGAATTTAAATTATCCTAACAACACACATTTTCTGCACAAAATACCACTACTAACAAGATTCACAAATTCAAAAAGCACTCTATTCGACATTTTTTCTTTAAGCTAACAAAGACGACGCCAATCACATCAGACCTATATAACAAATTAGATAAAATCCATCATGCATACCCTAATAATAACTAACTAACTAACTAACTAACTTATATAATAAGTAAAGCTGGCAAGACTATCCATATGCCAGACAAAATGAGTAAAATTCATAAAACGTAAAAACTAAGTTTGGATCACTCAATGTATACTAAAATAAATTAAGTACAGAAACAGGCTTTACCATATGTACAGATGTACATACTCACATATTTCAAATGTACTTACTTTGTGGACAAACTTGACAGCATAATTTTACAATGGAATCCTAAAAACAAGTGTCAGAAATGCAAAAATAATGTATTTTGCAAAGCTTTTAAAGAAGTATAAAAATGAACTAAAGAAAACATGGAGTATGTACAAAGAGTACTAATTCACTAAAGGCCGTGTACAATTCTCGACATTTACCTGCCAAATGCCAAACGTCAGATTGATTCTCAGAACGAGGTTGCCGTGTGTTGTTTGGTTTGATATATCACGATAAAATGCTTTAGGCTAATCAGGTAGTCTTATTACCGTAATATATCCATCCAGATAATGCAAGGCAGCATCGTTCTGAGAATCCTATGTTAAACATACGTTTATAAACGTCAGATGGTTATCAGCACGGCTAGCCGTTGTATATTTAGGGAATAATACACTGTTTGTTGATGTCACGAGAGTGTTACTAGCCAGTTAACATTTATGGCACTCGTAATATTATGGCTGGTGACACTCGAGTAACATCAACAAACAGTATGTTATTCCCGTTATATAACGGTGAATTAAAATTTGAGCATATTTTTTCACTTCCTACATTTGTGTATATGCTGCTGGGCCGGTTTCACGAAGTATTCGTACATTTCGAAGGAACTGATGCGGACGTTTGACGTAGATTACGTAAATCGTGACAATTACAGGAAACATGCAAATCTTTCGAACAATTGCGTGCATATGCCATAGTTCTATACGAATCAGGTAGCCTTATTAGCGTGATATATCCAACCAGATAATGCACGGCAGCCTCATTCTGAAAATCCTATGTTAAACATACGTTTGTAAACATCGAGTGGATATCAGCACGGCTAGCCGTTTTATAATAATTTATAATTTCCCAAATATAAGTACATCGATATAACAATGTCATGACATAGTGTATTAATAGAACATACAATACTAGCCATCAGAATAAATTGTAAAACGTATATCTCCAATAATTATGCTACTCCCACTACACCTTATTAAAATGGATGAGAATTTACTAACACGACCGGTTGGTTATGCAACCATCAAAGATTAGGCCACGCACGAACGCACGCACACACGCACGCACGCAAACGCTCACACACTCGCACATGCGCGCACACGCGTTTACCAGTTTACCAGTGGGAAGGAAGCCTCAAAGAAAACCATTATCACCTAGTAGTCTAATTTTCAAAGGTGAACGTTGTGGAACTTGAAGCCTCAACCAGTAGTCACGTACGAAATGTGACACAGCCGTGACGCAGCTCTTGCCATACATCAACACTCCCGCTACCACACTACCACTCACACGGTAGCAAGGTGACTATAACGAGGCAGCGCAGGACCGTGCTGACTGTGGTGGTGACTTACGTCGACGACAGCGCAGGACCGTGCTGACTGTGGTGGTGACTTACGTCGACGACAGCGCAGGGCCGTGCTGACTGTGGTGGTGACTTACGTCGACGACAGCGCAGGACCGTGCTGACTGTGGTGGTGACTTACGTCGACGACAACACCACAGTCTCAGGTGATATCCAATTTCGCCTGAATTTTATACGCGAAGAATTGATATAAATTAATGTAGCTGACCCGGAAGGGCGAGGATACTTTTATCAATAATTATTTACTCTGCTTTCTTCTTCAGCGTTGCAAACAATAACTGTGCTATGTTTTATACGTTTTATATGAAATATGTTATTATGCGTTTTTTGTCAAGACATAAACACATGTGATTTATTGGGAACTTGTTGTGTTATCTTGCCTTTAATTTTGTGTTGTTGTTGTTTTATGTGAATTACTAAATAAAACGAAGTTCTAGTACATGTGTTTTCCTTGTTAAACACTTTCTGATGCACAGTAAGTAGCACAATGAAAGAGTGTCGGATTCTAAACTCCGTGGACCCAAGTTAATCACACCGTGGGGCGCCACAGCACCGCCATAGAAGTAGTGCAGCCACCAGCACCGTTTTTTGCGAAACGTTCATATCTAATGCCATGTGTCATCTAGCGAAATAGTGTCATCTAGCGCAAATGAATACAATATATACAACTGAACACGACACGACGATACATCCATGGCCAACAAAATTGCTCATTATAATATATATTTATCATAAAAAATAACAGTTGAATACTTGTATACAACGCGGCTCAAACATTCAATCATTCTTCAAAGAACTGGGCTGTAATAGCAACTACGTATAAGTGGTTTCCCGATCGAAAACGTGGTGGTGCAAACATGCATATTTTACAAGTTGACGTCAACACCACACAAAACGCACTATTTATTTAGCAAGATTGAGACGCCTCGGCAGCATACATGCTCTTTATTTAGCAAGATTGTGACGCCTCGGCAGCATACATGCTATTTATTTAGCAAGATTGGGACGCCTCGGCAGCATGCTATTTATATAGCAAGATTGAGACGCCTCGGCAGCATACATGCTATTTATTTAGCAAGATTGAGACGCCTCGGCAGCATACAAGCTATTTATTTAACAAGATTGAGACGCCTCGGCAGCATACATTCTATTCATTTAGCAAGATTGAGACGCCTCGGCAGCATACATGCTATTTATTTAGTAAGATTGAGACGCCTCGGCAGCATACAAGCTATTTATTTAACAAGATTGAGACGCCTCGGCAGCATACATGCTGTTTATTTAGCAAGATTGAGACGCCTCGGCAACATACATGCTATTTATTTAGCAAGATTGGGACGCCTCGCAGATTGCTATTTATTTAGCAAGATTGAGACGCCTCGGCAGCATACATTCTATTCATTTAGCAAGATTGAGACGCATCGGCAGCATACATGCTATTTATTTAGCAAGATTGAGACGCCTCGGCAGCATACATGCTATTTATTTAACAAGATTGAGACGCCTCGGCAGCATACATGCTATTTATTTAACAAGATTGAGACGCCTCGGTAGCATACATTCTATTCATTTAGCAAGATTGAGACGCCTTGGCAGCATACATGCTATTTATTTAGCAAGACTGAGACGCCTCGGCAGCATACATGCTATTTATTTAACAATATTGAGACGCCTCGGCAGCATACATGCTATTTATTTAGCAAGATTGAGACGCCTCAGCAGCATACATGCTATTTATTTAGCAAGACTGAGATGCCTCGGCAGCATACATGCTATTTATTTAGCAAGATTGAGACGCCTCGGCAACATACATGCTATTTATTAAAACAGACTTAGACTCCTAGGCAGCATACATGCTATTTATTTAGCAAGGCTGAGACGCCCCGGCAGCATACATGCTATTTCAGGCAATGTCATTACTAGAGTATGTGACAATGCCAGTAAACTCGACGAGTCAGTTCCTATTCATGGTTGGTGCTAAATGAAAAAGATCTAGAGAGTGCAGCGATTACATGGTCACACAAGGTGTTGCATGTGGTGGGACCGGGCTCACGTTTCTCAAGTTCGCGTCAACTAAGTTGTTCTGCAAACTAGTTTTTTAATATGCCTATAAATAATTCATCAGAATAAAGAGCAGCAAAACAAATTACAATATTATTCACAGATATTGAGGTACAATTTTTTTTGCTGCATATTAGTCACTCGAAGCAAACCTCAAGTGTAGGTCAATGTACGATAGCTTGGATATGGGGTGACAGGCGACTGGTGGACAACGCCTAAAATTCGCCTTTACGCTTTCCTTGCTTGAAGATTCATGTTGTCTCTGCCAGTGAATAACCACTAAACCGAACCAGGTGGCGGTTTTTGTGAGCCTTGTTAAGTGAACGTACTTACACACTACAGTAAGTAACCGTGCAACCGCTCAAATCGCTTTACACTTTACCACTGGCAGAACTGTTCATTTGAATATTATAGATAATTACACACACACACACACACACACACACACACACACACAC
>SDWI01000296.1:123737-136988 GCA_009193005.1 Lamellibrachia luymesi
GATTACAATTTGGTGTAAATATCTCTAATCGGCCAATGAACATAACAAAAGGGTTAATATGCAATTATAGCACGAATGCATCCAATAACCACTTGAAATGTGTACCGATTATCCGCCTATGTGTCATTTTACAGACAATTAACTTTTTGCAGTGTTCAAGTGTATGACAAACGCTGACTGTCTCAATAGCGGTACATGTCCTGCAGTAAACAACGGCGCCTGCGACTGTACTCCAGGCTTCGTCGGCGCCAACTGCGGTAAGTGGCGACCTCTTGTGTGCACATCGTAACGTTATCATCTTTTTCATTTGCACTGTAATTCTCTGTGACTGCTTAGTTAAACTTTCGATCACGATCAGGGCGAGAACGGCACATGTAAAACGTGGATAAAAATGACATGGACAGTGTTATTTATAAAACAATTAATGGGAAGCATGCGTCATATTGAAGAAATGTAGTTTCAAATGCTTCCACGATTGTTTTATTTAGCAAATTCGCACACCATGGAATGTAATTCCATTTTCACTATTGAATGTAATTTGCCTATACGAAACAAAAACATATCTGAAGGTTTGTCAACCAGTATTTGACATATTTATATTTGGCTATGACAATATTAAATTTTTGTCATGTCGGCAAACATTAGATAACATTATGTCTTCGTGATGTTTGCAGCTTTGAAGTACAGTTGCAACACACGAAATCCCTGCTTCAAGGCCAACACGGACTTTCATGGTTTCTATTATGAACAATCGGATCCACACAAGTACATCCAGTGTACCGCCGGCGGCAGGTGTTATGATATGTCTTGTGGTACCCTTGTGTATAAATCGGACACTCAAACATGCGGCTTTGCAAAGTGACAGCGCCGACATAGTTCAACGGCGGACGCTTCGATAACGTCGTATGTGACTCAACGTATCCAAGAATATTATTTCGCGCTTGATATGGTATCCCTACTTGCACATCCATCGAGGTCGTGAGTGATGATCCGAATCAGGATATTGATGTTGATAATAATAAACATTGAGAGTTTCTTTGATGAGAGCGACAGTGGCTGAACAGTCCAATTAGTGAGGCACAATATCGATGGCAGACATTGCATACAAAAGCAGAATTCATTATCGAAGGCGTTTGCGTTTCCTTCTGCGTGTTTCTTTAGTCTCTACATGTCTATTGTTATTACTTGTTATCAACAATTCTCAATTCATGCATTATATATGTAGCTTTTATGGGGAATACACCACCCAATAACATTCTGAATGTAACATTATAAATGTTTATGTGTCGACAACATCGCTGTGACTCAATATATCCAAGAGTTGCCTCGTGACTTATCACCACTGATTATAACACATTTCAAGCGTTTAACACTTTGTTAATTTATTTCAATGAAATTACAAGACAGTTTATTATGACTATTATCATTACTATACCGTATTACTATTATTATTGGTAGTAGTAGTAGTAGTAGTAGTAGTAGTAGTAGTAGTCGTAGTAGTAGTAGTAGTAGTAGTAGTAGTAGTAGTAGTAGTAGTTGTAGTTATATTAAAATTATTATTATTATTAGTGTATTATATTATTGTTATTATTATTATTATTAGCAGCAGCAGTAGTAGTAGTAGCGACCATAGCAGCAGCAGCAACAGCGGTAGCGTCAGTAGCAGCAGAAGCAGTATTAGTAGCAGTAGCTGCAGCAGTAGCTGCAGCAGTAACAGTAGCAGTAGCAATGCAGTAGAATTACCGTCGAAGAATTAGAATAGCGGCGATATGAACGACCAGACGCTTACCAGATACCTACTCCAAGTCTTCCCGAATGTTAACTCCCTAATCAAATAAGCAATTTCACGCATCGATTTACATTAGCCACTCAAATCCCCCAACTGTAAACATACCACTAAACTAAATAATCCTAGTAACTTCATGATGACATTTTTATTCGCCCTCTATTGAATTTTGTTGAATTCGATAATCCTAACGGATAGTTGTACGTTGATATGATAAAACTACCGGCATACTCCATAAAAATATCACAAGGCACACAGCAATCGGTAAGTCATGCTTTCATGAATATTTATGAATATGTTATTGGTGTTCCTGAAGTCTGCTATAAAGCTGTTTGTGCACAGAAACGAGTAAATATTCAGGGAATGTGAATTTCTACTGGGTCGTTCGCAGAGAATGTTTTGTTACGCACGTTAATGGGAATACAACGAATTAATGCATTCCGTTTCAACTTAAACATTTACAGAAATACTCCTAAAGTGATTGTACCAGTACGAAAACAACTGAGTTTGAATTTTCTTCTATCAGATATTTCGCGCTTTTCACAGTGACATTCCAGGCGAAAACAGATTATAAACCTTTTTCATCTTCCGCCCAGGTCCATTAAGAGGTGGAGGCCACCTCATTTAATATGTTCCGCCCTTTCGACAAGTCGAATGCGTCCATCGATATATTCTGCCACTGTTCCTGTGTCACTATCAGTGCAACTCATGTACACTATCTGGTAATGCGCAGGCTTCCAAACCTTTTCCATTCAGCTATTTTGTCAACTTTGTGTCCAACATAATGCTATCCACTCTCCTCCATGCAGCTGCTCCTGCTTCCACCCTCCCCTATGTCTCCTTGCTACTTCTTGCGTCCTCATACACTGTTCCGCCGAAACACACTAGGCTGTCCACTTGCGTAACATTAATCGACACAGCTAGGGTCAATTCTGACCCCACGGGAGTACTTTTGCATATATATATTTTCATAAATGAGGTAATGGTTCTATGTTATTGTCAACTACTTCGAGGTATAAATGTAGGAAAAGTTATATCTCAATACTGTTATTTTGTATAGAGATATGACTAAAAACGAGTTGGGGTCAATTTGTTCCCTTGCTATTTGGGCTGCTTTGTTTGCTTCGTACATGGTTCTCACATTCCATGTTCCGTTTTTCAACTTTTTTTGGAAGATAAGAAGGGCATCAGCGATGTAGCTTCCTTTCGGCTTTCACTACAGGGCGTCATACTCTCCATGGGAGGCCCCTCCCTCTCCCAAGTTTCGTAGAGTTCCTTTGGTCGATTTTTTTCATAACAATCTGATTTTTTTCCTGGAAAGGGTTGTTAACCCTTTGCCAAACCCTCCTCTTTTCACATCCGGGCTTGGGACCGGCAATGGCAAAGTTATTTGGAAGGACCTATGATGTTTATTGTTTCAAACTTATGTTGTGAATGTGAATGCCAGACGAGGGGAGTCGGAAATGAAAGTGAACCCACATGTTTCTTAATAAATGGGTGGGCCGTCGTCGCTGATAGTTGGGAAAACACGTCCTACTTTATATAACTTAATATTATGTATAGCTTCTCTAAAAAACAACATACGTAATCTTGCAAAATGTATAATTTACAAATCGACTGCATATCACTGTTACATCAGCTGGCGATTACTAGCAGCTGGTCTTGCTGAGCGCCAGGATGCGAATAAGTGCGCGGTGGGATACATCGGTGCCAACTGTGGTAACTAGCGACCTCTCGTGATCATTTCTATAACAACGCCGTCTTTTTCATTTACTCTGTAATATATCTCTCTGCTAAAGCAAACATTTACCTTCGATCAGCAACATGGCAATAACTGGATATGTCGAGAAAGGCTTTGAGAATATACTGTTTAAACGTTCAGGTGTGTACAAAACGTGATTTTCATCTCAACGTGTCAATCAGTTAGTGTTGTGCAGACACGCTCACGATGTTGCGTGATTCTTGTGTTTAAAGTCGAATAATTACTTCTCAACTTTTTGATAATTTCTTCATTGCCATATTTAAACCCAGTTGGTTGTGGCCTGACAGATTTGTAGTTATTTTTGACAAATATATTATTAATTATACACCAACAAGAGGCGTGATATGTGTATTTTTGCACATCGAGCGACTGTCTCAATGGGAGATCATGACAATCTTTAATTTGCTATGTAAGAACAATAACAAGAACAAGAACGAGTATAAAAAAAACACAATTGATTAAAACAAAAACCTTTTAATTTAAAACAAATAGGGGTCAGTGGCTCCCAATAAGACATACATACTGTCGCTATCATAGGAGCCACCCCAGTTAAGACAAATAAAAAAAAAATTGTGGCCTTTTTAATTACATGTCTATCTCAATTGTGTAAGCATGTGGATTTTATTTGGCAGTGTTTTTTTATACCTTCAGATATAATAAAAAGTGTGTAAGTACTTGAATATTATAATGTCCACCCATTTGTGAACAATGAGCATTGTTGATTTTAGTGACATGAATAACAATTTGGAAGTGTACATGTGTCTTTGTATATTTTTAGGAAATTTTTTTTGCATAAATTGTGAAGTTTCGTAGGATATGAGTGTATATATTATGTTCCGCTATATCAACATGGGCGTAGGAGCCGGTCCAGCCGTACCGGCCATGGCCTGACCACTTTTTTCCAGGCCTCAACAATGCCCTGGAAACTAGCCACAATGCCGTAACAAATAAACAATGGTTCACAGCCAAAACTTTCCGTGCCTTATATTTATACAATTAGACAGGTCTATGCTTGCCGTCATTTGCAATTACTGAAACTACAAACTAGCACGCGATCCTATGCCGACGATTTGCATAGCCAATGTTTTAACAAATCGGTAATAAAATTACGACCAGCAGTCATCTGAGGCAGCCTATCGTCGGCCCACGGTTGAAGTTTTAGAAATAGAAGGATCAGCGCTGTCAATCATACATCACGTGAACTCTCCGCTTGCGAAACTAGATTCCCGCCCGCGATCGTTTCCAACCGAAAGACCGCGTCGTCTGCATCCTTGCGCCGTAGTAGATGAATTAACGTCTTCTAGCAAAAATGCCGACTAGAAAAGAAAAATTAGGGAAAGGGAGAAACTGGACGTTGGCTTGAAGTCACTACGAACTCTCTTCGCTCCTGTGTAAGTTACTGAGCCAACTAATATTATGCGTAATTACATTCATGACTGAGATCGCCTATACTGGCTATCAATATAACTATGACCATGTTGAAAACATCTATTTAAGCTATAATTGTATTAAGCCTGCGTAAGTTAAGGCCGATTTAAACGAGCGGTTTTTGCGCGGAAGAGCGACAAGTCTAGACACTAGTCACTGCGTCTGCAATCTAGTCCAACTACTTCGGGGAAATGTCACGGCGGACGCTAGCCCCATTAACGCGTAGAACAAATAAACGCAGCCTTAGGCTAGCTGCTGCATTGTTTAGCACAGTAACGCGTGCATTGTAATATTACATATTATTATTTGAGGAATTTCAAATCAGACAAATACAGACGGAGTTCGTCAGCGATTGCGCAAGTGACGAATAGCGTTAAAATAATGTTAAACATCATGTCTACTTTTGATAAATGGTCCAGCAGCACAGGCGTATCCAGGTTGTTTCATTGGGGGTGGTGGCACAGTCTCAGCGCAATTTGCATTAAAAAACCTGCCGCTTAAATTAGCACAGTTTTGCACCACATTATATACTGGTGTAGCATGAATTGGTCATAGTTAACGGAATTCGGCGTTTTGCAAAGACACCGGATACAATCTTTACGAAAGGTATAACTATTCTAAATCACTAGCCGTTATTTTATCAATACAATGCAAACAAACTGTTATATAAGTTGCTTTATGTGAAATATTTACAATTTATTCAACAACAAAAAACGCTGCGACAACCGACGGTATCTCCCAAATTGGACATGGCGGCTGTGAATAGCCTCGTTGTACGGTAAGACGCAGTGCATTGCTAAATCATCCGCACGGGGCCGTTCGTTAATTTTCCTGTGACCAATAGTATCATTAATTGCGTGTATTTTGCTAAAAATGAAAATATGAAGTATGTTTCTCTCAAAATCATCGATTTTTACGATTAGTGATGTGCTAGTGCTGCCACCTTGTGCACTAGATACTAAAAACGTCTCAAAAACTTCTTAAGATACATTTTCTTCGACAATTTCAAATTAGTAGGACAGTTATACTCTTAGTGAACAATATATCCGACTAATGGCGTATTTAATGTAATCTCCAGTACAATATCAAGGCTTACTCTAAGGGGTGACCAATTTGCGAGAGTGACCAAACCACGCAAGGTAAGTATACTAAAAGACCAGGCAACTGAATAAAATCATGCGGGCACGCTAACTCGCACACGTATAATAACAACTTTTTAAAGAAAGATAAATGGAAGCTATATGTCCTAGTAATAATCTAGAGCTCAATTTCAAACCAGTGTCTTAGTAATGGCGCCGATTGTTCATTACATTAATTGTAAATTCACCGTGGATTTGCGCTCCCCGTATCAGGGCGAGATTAGTATAACTATTTTGTAATTATGTTTGACGTAATTTTTAGGCCACTTAGCAACCAGACCAAAATGATGTTGGCCCTTTTCCCTTAGTTACCGGCACTTTATCAAGATGGGACTTTCTTCTGCGTCGTCTCCGAGGCAAGGCCTAGCACTATTGACGATATTTAGGTCCCTTAGCAACCTGACCAAAATGAGGTTGGCCCTTTTCCCTTATTTACCGGCACTTTATCGAGATGGGACTTCCTTCTGCGTCGTCTCCGAGGCAAGGCCTACCACTATGGACGATTTTTAGATCCCTTAGCAACCAGACCAAAACGAGGTTGGCCCTTTTCCCTTAGTTACCGGCACTTTATCAACATGGGACTTTCTTCTGCGTCATCTCCGAGGCAAGGCCTAGCACTATTGACGATTTTTAGGTCCCTTAGCAACCAGACCAAAACGAGGTTGACCCTTTTCCCTTAGTTACCGGCACTTTATCAAGATGGGACTTTCTTCTGCGTCGTCTCCGAGGCAAGGCTTAGCACTATTAACGATTTTTATGTCCCTTAGCAACCAGAACAAAATGAGGTTGGCCCTTTTACCTTAGTTACCGGCACGTTATCGAGATGGGACTTGCTTCTTCGTCGTCTCCGAGGCAAAGCCTACCACTATGGACGATTTTTAGATCCCTTAGCAACTAGACCAAAACGAGGTTGGCCCTTTTCCCTTAGTTACCGGCACTTTATCAATATGGGACTTTCTTCTGCGTCACCTCCGAGGCAAGGCCTAGCACTATTGACGTTTTTTAGGTGGTCCCTTAGCAACCAGACCAAAATGAGGTTGGCCCTTTTCCCTTAGTTACCGGCACTTTATCGAGATAGGACTTTCTTCTGCGTCGTCTCCGAGGCAAGGCCTACCACTTTGGACGATCTTTTGATCCCTTAGCAACCAGCCCAAAATGAGGTTGGCCCTTTTCCCTTAGTTACCGGCACTTTGTCGAGATGGGACTTTCTTCTGCGGTGTCTTCGAGGCAAGGCCTACCACTATGGACGATTTTTAGATCCCTTAGCAACCAGACCAAAACGAGGTTGGCCCTTTTCCCTTAGTTACCGGCACTTTAACAAGAAGGGACTTTCTTCTGCGTCGTCTCCGAGGCAAGGCCTTGCATTATTGACGATTTTTAGGTCCCTTAGCAACCAGACCAAAATGATGTTGGCCCTTTTCCCTTAGTTACCG
Organism: Lamellibrachia luymesi; assembly: GCA_009193005.1. Classification (NCBI taxonomy): domain Eukaryota; kingdom Metazoa; phylum Annelida; class Polychaeta; order Sabellida; family Siboglinidae; genus Lamellibrachia; species Lamellibrachia luymesi. The sequence continues at coordinate 131,286 of SDWI01000296.1, forward strand.
GCACTTTATCGAGATGTGACTATCTTCTGCGTCGTCTCCGAGGCAAGGCCTACCATTACGGACGATTTTTAGATTCCTTGGCAACCAGACCAAAACGAGGTTGGCCCTTTTCCCTTAGTTAACGGCACTTTATCGAGATGGGACTTTCTTCTGCGTCGTCTCCGAGGCAAGACCTAGCACTATTGACGATTTTTAGGTCCCTTAGCAACCAGACCAAAATGAGGTTGGCCCTTTTCCCTTATTTACCGGCACTTTATCGAGATGGGACTTTCTTCTGCGTCGTCTCCGAGGCAAGGCCTACCAATATGGACGATTTTTAGATCCCTTAGCAACCCGACCAAAACGAGGTTGGCCCTTTTCCCTTAGTTACCGGCACTTTATCGAGATGGGACTTGCTTTTGCATCGTCTCCAAGGCAAGGCCTACCACTATGGACGATTTTTAGATCCCTTAGCAACAAGACCAAAACGAGGTTGGCCCTTTTCCCTTAGTTACCGGCACTTTATCAAGATGGGACTTTTTTCTGCGTCGTCTCCGAGGCAAGGCCTAGCACTAGTGACGATTTTTAGGTCCCTTAGCAACCAGACCAACATGAGGTTGGCCCTTTTCCCTTAGTTACCGGCACTTTATCGAGATTGGACTTTCTTCTGCGTCGTCTCCGAGGCAAGGCCTACCACTATCGACGATTTTTAGATCCCTTAGCAACCAGACCAAAACGAGGTTGGCCTTTTTCCCTTAGTTGTTCAGTCTGACTAAATACACATTCAAAGAAAACACAATTGAAATACTTAGTCTATTTTTTCATTAACGTTCACTCTCACCCACGCCCTGCCCGTAAATTAGACACTTTACGGTAACGAAAATTCCGTCGGCAATCTTCCATGGCAATTTAACAGTTCTAAGGAATTACTAAGTCCGAAGTAATGTGGAAAATGGCTGAATTTTAGACCACGAAAGCCTCCGCCTGCAAGCGTAAGTCGATATTGAACCATTTTCCACGAGTGCTGCGACTTAGTTTTAACGACAAGTGGATATCTGCTAACCAACGCTGACCGGTGGGCGGTTGCAAACATCACATTCACACCTGCCTCTACCAGCCGAGCGCTGAATCGGCTCCTGACCTTGCTTCTTTGGGGTATGGAGCGCAGTCAAAGGCGTGTATATGTACAAAACATATGCACAACCTAAGCCTCGTGTTAAGGCTTCAAGTGCGCCCTGGAGGATATCGAGAAATCGTTTTTACAGCGAACGACTAGCGATAATTGATATCTGCACTCGCTAGCCGCACCGCCGGAACCCCGATTATCCAGGTTCCGTGCTGTGGCGCCACCGTTTGTCATACATATCATCGCCTGGATGCAAAGTGTACTTTTATTGTGACGGAAATTATGTATGCACACAGATTCTGCATACATAATTAGCTAATTGCGATGTCATCCGGACATTTGGTTAATTTATAAAAATAAGACTGATTGTTTATCAGTTCATATGATGCAATTCGAAACTTTACACTTTGGTTATATTATTGATTTGACTTTGACAACTGTCAGAATGAAAAGTTAAATCAAACAAAAATGCGCTTAACGTAGAATATCCCGATAATGACGCTGACTGACTGTTAGCGCCTCACTGGAACGCCTACACTAATGTGAATTGTGACAGCGGGTAACAACGAGGCCATGCTTATGAGGCCAGGCTCTCTTCTCGGCGAATTCACGGAATACAAGGCGCCACTGTATCAGCCAGTCACCGTAAATTAAGTCGTCGAGTTGTATGAGGCACCGTAGCGGACAAAAGGGTGATTAAACGGCGAAAGATGTTGAAACGGCGCGAGTGCTGTTTGAAACTGCGCGAATGCATGTTGAATCTGTGCGAATGCTGGTTGAGTGTACGCAAATGGTTGAGTGCTCTCAGAGAACACACCAAATAAAGCCCCATCTCGATAAAGTGTCCTTTCCTTTGTAAACACTGTCAATCTCGTGTTGGCCCTGTTGTCATGGCAACACACAAAAACGAAATTGAAGTATTTCCTCAGGGTCCACGTAGAAGAGTGCCCCCATCTCGATATATAGTGCCCCCCTTGCTAACAAAAAAATACCAGTCTCGTTTTGGCCCAGTTGTCGTGGTAACAAAATATGGCCGAAAAATTAACCTGTGCCAAGTGACTTGCTTGTACGTCAAAACATACATCAGCTTGTCTTACAGCTAACTTTTTTGCAGAATACCTATATATGACAACCGCTGATTGTGTCAATAACGGCACATTTCCTCCGAGAAAAAACGTCGGCGTTAACGGTGGTAAGTAGAAACCTTTTGTAAGCATATCGTAATATTTCCTTTTCACTTTCTATGTAACGTATTTCTCTGTGACTGCTTACACATTTGATATAACTGGAAATGTAGAAACGGCACGAAGAATTTTTATTCTAGTGCAATTCACAGTAAACATGCTCTATTTAACAAGTATATGTCTACGCACACCATTATGAGTAATTCTCTTCTGTGTATTATTTGCCTCTAAAACACAGATCTGATGAATTATCATCCAACGCTCAGTGGCGTATGTGGAGGGGGGTCGGGTCATGCACCCCTTTGGTTTAATTGGCGCCGTTGTTCGTCCGCCGGTATCCAAGTAGCGGCAACGAACGGTGTCTTACTTCGACTGACTGGTTTTGTACGTGTGTGCTTCAGTACAATTTCTGTTAGCCCTCCTATGGCTTAAAATTTATGATTTTGTTAGTAACATGTTGCACAACTGCAATGTAGCATGGTAAACTAATGGGTGATTAAGCTTGCCCCCTAGCCTTCCCTTTTGTTAGATAGATCGTAGATAGGTACTACATGTACTTTATATACCTATATTTGACTTTGACAAACATTTACTGCGATATCGACAAACATTATACAATGCTGTACGTGATGTTTGCAGCGTTGACGTACATTTGTGACACCTGTATAGCGCTTGTTTCCCGCAGAACACGAATGTCAAAGGTTTATATTGTGAACAACGGGACCAACACAGGTTCATCCAGTGTGACAACGTAGGCAACTGCAGTGATGTGCCTTAAGGTAGCATGGCGTACAAACCAACCACTCACTAATGCGGCTTTGCAAAGTGACACCATCGACACAGTTCGACATGTTGGAGGCCAACGCATCGATAACGTCGTATGTGACTCTACATTTCCCAGAGTTTTTCCCTGCTTGAACTGTCATCACTGGTTGTAATAAATGCCATGTAGCATTTAATACAGTTCATATATTTTGTTGTAACGTATTTTCTAGAGTTAATAACAACAACAACAGCCACATTTACAACATACATTATAATGGTTTTCGTCAAATTCACTGTGGAATTTAATTTAAAAGTAAAAACTAAACCACAATTCTCACTTCGACCATTATGCACGCACAATATATACAGCAATTACGTATTCAAACGATTCAGATACTTTATGATAACGATGCGTCGACCTACAGTAGCTGAAGCAGCTGGAATGCTGCACTGCACTCGTTCACAAGGCTTGAGTGCTGCAGCTACTAATACGATATCACCACTGGTTCACAAGGCTTGAGTGCTGCAACTACTAATACGATGTCACCACCGGTTCACAAGGCTTGAGTGCTGCAACTACTAATACGATGTCACCACATGTTCACAAGGCTTTAGTGCTGCAACTACTAATACGATGTCACCACTGGTTCACAAGGTTTGAGTGCTGCAACTACTAATACGATGTCACCACTGGTTCACAAGGTTTGAGTACTGCAACTACTAATATGATGTCACCACTGGTTCACAAGGCTTGAGTTCTGCAACTACTAATACGATGTTACCACTGATTCACAAGGTTTGAGTGCTGCAACTACTAATACGATGTCACCACTGGTTCACAAGGCTTGAGTGCTGCAACTACTAATGCGATGTCACCATTGGTTCAAAAGGCTTGATTGCTGCTACAAATAATAATACATTGTTACCAGTGGGTCACGAGAATGACATTATAGAACACTGCCTTGAGGCCAGACGGCCGTGTCTGTCATATCGTTCATTGCATCAGTACACATGTCTTGGTTGATAAAACAAATTGGGCGTTGGTCGTGGTTATGAAAGTAGAGATGCTTAAGTATCGTATAATTAGTTGGAGCGCGAAATCACGCTTCAGAGCACACGAATTGTCACACCAGACGTCAACAGTGGTGCGAGTGCACTTTATTGGTGCTCCACGAAGTATATTTTGTTCTGAACTCTATCAAGTACAATTCAGTATCAACGTTTAATTCAGACGACGTGACACATATTGTCTAAAAGGTTACGGTTAGCGGGCTTTAGCGAAGTGTTATTTCTAACAGTTACATAGCACCAACACATATCTGGCTGGTTTACCCGAAACCGTCTCCCCACTGTCTGCTCAGACACAGTGTTGTAGGTCTACGTTGTTTCTGCGCGATGCAAGTAGTCTACACTATACTTATATCAAAATAGATCAGCAGTAAATAATACGACCGGCCGGTTATGCAAACATCTAACGTTAGGTCATGCACACTGGCACGTCCGCGTCCGCATAGTCGTCACATATAAAATGTGACACAGCCTTGACGCAGCTCTTGCCGTACATCAACGTTCCCGCTCGAACGGTAGCAAGATGGCTACCACGTGGCAGCGCTGGTCCCTGCTGATGATGGTGGTGACTTACGTCGTCTTTACCAAGGGTGAAGGTATTTCCTGACAACAACACAGTCACAAGCGATATCCAATTTCGCCTGAATTTCATACGCGAAGAATATTGATATAAATTACTTTAGCTGAGCCGGAAGGGCGAGCCTACTTTAATTAATAACTGTTTAGTCTACTTGCTACGCAGCAGGACATTGTTTTTTCGTAATTATCTTATTTTCACTGCAGTTTTGGGTAAGAGTTATATACAGACGTCGACATTCAGTCACAGCCGCTACACGTCTCGGCTAAGTGACATACATAGACAAATACACAGCACTGCTAAACACATATACATCCGTAGGCAGTCATAGCCGCTTCACACAGACAACCTGTAGACAGATAGACACGTATAGCTGCTACACGCCTGGATTAGCATATATAAATATTGTAGACCCATAGATAGATAATAATAGCCAGCCACTAATGTACATGCCCGTTCTCGTAGTTTTACAAAGAGGGGTTCGGGTGTACACAATCAGCTCTAAAATAATCGGAGAGACGTCACTCAGTTTTGTGAACAACAGGTACTTAGGAAGGCACGTTCTATTTTAGCTAATGATAGTCATATTATATATCCCATGTTTGACACTCTGCCGTCGGGCTGCCGTTTTAGGTGCCTCTCGTTAATGAACGTTTGCATGCTCTTAATGAAACGTTAATGAACGTTTGCTTGCTCTGTGCGCGTTGTCTTTCTATTTTATTGATGAGATCATATCGTTGTCATACCATATAGGGTACTTACGTCCGCGAATTCGGATACAAGGAACACATCCATTTATAGCAGCATACGCAAAGTCATGCAATAAAATGTCTTAGGTGTATAAAATCTCCTCTGCGATATTTATAAACAAAACATTCCGCATGTTCCTGCTTTGGTCGGCGAGCGCATAAGTGCATCGCGTCATTGGTGGATTTCACCGCCTTCTCTGTTTTATGAACGTTGCACTGGCCACCGTGAACACAGACGGCGGTCCAGTGTGTGTG